>JAHKKF010529252.1:0-20644 GCA_019740295.1 Labeo calbasu | reverse complement strand
TTATTTTTAAGGTAATATCCCACTAATGCTATTTGACTGATCCTGTGTTATCTTTACGAAAATTAACCATGGTTTTACTACAAATAAAACCAAAAAACAATGGTTACTACTGTATACTTAAACCATGATAACTACAAATAAACCATGGTTTTGGTATTCTAACCATAGTTTAACCATAGTGTTTGTAGTAAAGCAGAAGTTTTACACATGGTAATTAATATGCAAAACATGGTGACTACACTTTTACTATAATTTTTGTTAATTTTCGTAAGGGTAAACTCGGAATATTCATTCACAAATAAAAAAAACCGATAAACATACCTGTTCTTTGGATTTACAGTAACACATTCTATTTCCGTCTTCATCTTTATAACCCTGACTTACTGTTATTATAGCATTATAAACAGGACAGACGGAACCTGTGTTTTCCCAGGGAAAGTCCCAGCACCCCTCTGGCGTTTCTGAACTGGCACTGGTGTAAAGGTGAGTCAAAGGAAGAGAATGCTGGAGGGTGAAGTGTTTGTGAGGACGTCGTCGGGATGAGTGTGCAAGCTTGTCTTAAACTAAAACATTGGTGGTTATTTGATTATTAGCTGTTTTTTTATTAGTCTACGTTTTTAACTATTGTTTGATGCATTGCTTGCCATTTAAACTACTGCTTCAAGCTAAAAAAAAAAACGTTATTGGAGTTTATGAAGAAACGCCACCTCAGTAGGAATTTAGAAGTTTAACATTAGAGGTCGCTGTTGCCCATGATAAAGTCCAAAGTACATAAGCCACCGTCAAGAGTGAGAAGTGTACTACAAGATGATTAATGGAAGACAAATAGGCTTACGTACAGAAATCCCCCTAAGCGTATGCAAAAACATTTAGCCATATATTCAAGTGGAAATAATTGTCTAATTCACACATGCTATAATCTATCTTGAAAATATTGGATGAACTCTGTTAACAAGGAAGTAATATAGTGTCTCAATGAATTATATAATATGATGACTTTATATTAAATTCTTTGTTCTTTCATATTTTTACCACTGTAATGGTCCTCAGACTTGAATATTTTATGAAACGCTGAAATTAGTTCACATTTGAGAGTTTTTATGACACTGAGAATCAGGTGAAAACTGGGGGTAGAATTAACATTTAAAGAACAAAATATGTGCTTTTTTTTACAGTTATGCATAAAGAATCTATTCAAACTTTCAGCATAAAAATGTACATTAGATTTAAACTTTATATTAGATTAGATTAGCCTCTATACGTATGCATAGGCATCCATAATGCAGAACAGCGATGCCTGTGGAGAGAAAAGACCAGAATGATCTTGATTCACATGCCTATTGGGAAAATCCACTTTGAAATACATTAATGATGAATGTATAAAGCCCCCAGGGGTCCTGACGTGTCTCAGCATCTCCTGTGAAGATCTGCAGATGATAAAAGTGGAACATAATGCATCAGTCCTTCTTAGTTTCTAATAATACCATTAAAACATCACACAAGCATACTTGCATCAAAACAGCGCTCCATATTTGGACTGTGATTGACACGTCTAATAAAAGCAAAGCGTGCTTCCTCCAAAGTGACAGAATAGTCGCAAACGGCAGTGATTTGAGTCTCCTCCCCCCGTTCCTCGTCAGAAATATGCCCAAGATAGGAGAGTAAAAATAGACGGCAGAAAGAATCCTTGTGCTTTAAATAGAGCTGACTCTCAGAGTATGAGGTCAGTGTCACTGAATGTCTTTGTAGGCTCTATTCTATGCTTCTGTGACTAAAGCCAAGCAGATACTGCTCTCTTTCTCTCTGCCACAGGCTGATCAACAATGCTTCAGTCTCTCACCAGTGTAACACTTGCAGCCTTAGTCATTATGTACACAGAACCACTGTGATGTGTGGCGAGCACACAGCGTTTCGCTCTGAAAGAAGGCCTGAAGGCTTCTGTGACTGTAGCTGCATGAACGGCGACATTTTTTCATTATACAACCTGATTTTGCAATTAAAACTTGTACCTAGAGTATTGGATTCATTAAATCCAATCATGAATAATTTACATGCACATAATTTAAAAAATCAATTACATACTTCCATGACATTCCTCATGTGGTCTTTTCTTCGCTTTCGACCCATGTACGAATTATGTTCTTTTGTTCCGCTCTGTAATTTTTACTACATGTTTTGTTTGAATGACTTACATGTAGAATAGATGACCAAAAGAACATATACATGAAATAAAACATAAAAACTGGGTCCAGTGCCTGACCTCAACAGGATGGGATCAAATCCCTGCAGCCATGCTCCAACTTCTAGTAAAAATCCCTCCCATGAGAGCGTAAGCAGTTATAGCAGCAAATGGATGAGCAGTTTCTTATTAATGCCAATGGCTCTGAAATTAAGTGTTTAACAAGCTCATTTGGGAGTGGTGTTTGGGTGTCTACTTCCTTTTGCCAGTGTTGTGTAACTTAGGACAGATTACAGCCATAATTATGGACACATATTGCGTGAACAGTGTAGTCTTTTGTGAGACGGTTCCCTTTAGTGAATCACAAACATATAGCACGATCAGTGTTGTCTGACTCACAATCAAATTACTCTTATGAGACGATTCTTTTTAGACGATTCTTTTTAGTCTGACTCTCAAACGAATGACTCTTGTGAGCCAGTTTGTTTTGGTGAATCAAAAACATGCAGCGCAATCAGTGTAGTCCAACTCCCGAAATATTTACTCTTATGAGACAATTCTTTTAGTGAGTTTAAAAACATATAGTGTAATCGATGTAGTACGACTCCTGAATTAATTACTTTTGTGAGACGGTTCCTTTTAGTAAATCACAAACATGTAGCGCAATCAGTGTTGTCTGACTCCTGATCAAATTACTCTTATGAGATGTTTATTTTTAGTTAAAAACATTAGCGCAATCAGTGTAGTCTGACTTCTAAACAAATGACTCGTATGAGCCAGTTTGTTTTAGTAGCAATCACAGTAGCAATAGTGCGATAAACGAATCACTCTTGTGAGACGGTTCGTTTTAGTGATTCAGAAACATACAGTATGATCAGTGTAGCCTGACTCCCAAATGAATGAATTTTGTGAGACGGTTCCTTTTAGTGAATCACAAACATAGAGTGAGATCAGTGTAGTCCGACTTCCGAATGAATGACTCTTGTGAGCCAGTTCATTTTAGTGAATCAAAAACATACGGCGCAATCAGTATAGTAACATAAAGCGCGATCAGTGTAGTCCAACTCACGATCAAATTACTGTTATGAGACAATTGTTTTTAGTTAAAAACATAGCACAATCAGTGTAGTCCGACTTCCATATGAATGATTCTTGTGAGCCAGTTCATTTTAGTGAATCAAAAACATACAGCGCAATTAGTATAGTCCTTTTCCCGAGTGAATGACTTTTGTGAGACTTTCCTTTTTGTGAATCACAAACATATAGTGTAGTCCGACTAACGATCAAATTACCCTTATGAGATGATTTTTTATAGTGAATCAAAAACACGTCACACAATCAGTGTAGTCCGATTCCCGAATGAATGACACTTACAAGATGATTCTTTCTAGTGAATCAAAAACATATAGCGCAATCAGTATAATCCGACTCTCAAACTAATGACTTTTGTGAGCCAGTTCATTTTAGTGAATCTAAAACGGACAGCACAATCAGTGTAGTCCAACTCATGATCAAATTACTCTCATGAGACAATACTTTTTCATTTAAAACGTATAGCACAATCAGTGTAGTCCGACTCCCAAACAAATTACTTTTTTGTGGACATTCCATATATAATTCGGTTTTTATATACAGTTTTATATGATCTAAAACTAACAGAAAACTTACTGTAGTTTTACAAAAAAAAAAGGTCTGTGTCCTAAATCTCCTGTTTGGGAGATTTAATCAGATTTAGCTTACTTCTAGGCACAAATTTATCTCCAAAATAAGGTTAAGGTAGGTACACACACTGCTCATACTGTATACTTAAATTAGTGGCTGTTATGAGACAATATGCAGTTAATGATGCACATATTAGATGTGAGAAATATTCTCAAATATGTTACTACATTTTTCTTTCTTTGTCCAGTTATTGGACTGCATAACAGTATGTGCTTCCAAAACTCTCCACATGGTTTTAAGGTCAGGGTTAGAGCATGTGGTAAAGCCAAACGCCATATCGCACCATATGAACGTTTATGCCGACAACACATTATTCTCCTGACAAGATGTGCTACCTCCGTTTTTAACACATTTCACACTGTGATAGTACATCCGCAGCCTTAGCTTCTCTCATGCCTCACAAGTTCTACCAATATTTTAATTTAAAATGTCTGTTTTAATTGCATATCCTGAACAGGTAGAACAAATTTTCAGACACATTTTGCAAGAATTAAATTGAAATGCGTTTCTTATTGAAATTATGAAACTTCAATTCTTTTAGTAAAATAAGTAGTAAAATATTGATTGATGGAATTGTTAAGGAACTAGATTTGTAATCCTCACGATTCGCATCCCTAATTATGATGCACCACTGTTTTGGATGATTATATCCAATGGGCTGCTCTATGTTTTGATGTGTTTTCTTTTGCATGCTCAGGACCATCTGTTTTCTGCTCCACTTACATACTATGGTCTGCCTGGAGTTATTCAGCACTACATTCCTGCAGCTTCCCCTCCACAGTGCCCCAAGCAGTACTCACTGTCAATGCCAGGGCCTAATTAGGACACCGATTCTCTGTGCAGATCCCCATGCCTGGGTTATCCTCAACAATTCAGTAAATCCTTGTAGCAAGAGAATTTCGCTATATCATTGTCCACTAGATTTATGCAGGTACAAGCTTAGATGTTATGGGATATGGTCAAGAGTGCAATTATGATTTTCCTTTCTATTCTTCATTCTTTCAACAGAGTGTGAATTGAATCGTGTCTGAGTACTGAATGAACAATGAAAAATGCATGTTATTGAATTATTGATCATGCATGGTGTAGAAAATTATGGCCTGTATTGAGGACATCCTCAACCACTTTTTGCACTCTTGTGATAATGTGTATTGTAGTCAATATGTCAAACCTTGCACTTCATAACAACGTTTTAGCCCTTAAAAAATATGTATTAAGCAGAAATAAAGGAGTCGTGCACCTAAAAAATAAGTACGGCATCGGAAAACTTTTGCATCCGTGCCAGTAGGTGTCAGTAGAAAGTCTAAGACTTTAGTTATATTGGCCAGTAAAACATTAGCTGAATTCAGGGGCCAGTTGCATAAACTTAGCCTCTATGTTAAGACAGTGTCTTAAGTGCTAGTCTGATCAACTAGCAGTTAACCAAAGAGTAATCAGTCTTATTTTTTGGATTCAGCTTGGACTAATCTACATTTTTCTGTAACTGAATATAAAACATTAGGACCAGACATAAAGAAAAATTTGGCTGACTTACTTTTTAAGACTGGTCTAACCCCTTTATGCAACTGGCCTCAGATCTCTACAATCCTTTTATTAATAGTATATAGTTATAGAGTGCATGCATCTTTAAAGTGTTTGTTTTTTGGACAGACCTGAAAATCTAGTTAGGATACGATTAAAAATAACTTTATCTTTCTGGGCGATGCTGTTTGCTGCATTGTGCATGCAAAGACTCTCTCGAGTGTACTTGAGAAAGACATTTTCTTGGCATGAACACACATCAAACAGATATCTTATGCATACAGAATGTCCAAAATGGGTTGTGTTGCCTGAGAACCTCTCATCAAAACCAACAGACACAAAAGCTTGTTTTGCATACCACTTCAAGGCAATTTAATGCATTTAAACACAGTGCGTATATAATGAGGTTTATTTGAACCACAATTAAAAAAAATAAATAAAAGCATAGAACCTACTAGGAAACATACATTTGTTAAAAAGAGCACCATGTAGAAGCATATATTACATGTGTCATAAATGTCTTTAAGGAATGGTCTAAAAAAATTAATTTTGTCATTATTTACACTGTAAAAAGTCAACTTAAAATAATTAGTTAAAATTCTAAGTTTAGTCAACTTAAATAAGTTAAGTTGTACTAAGTGACAACTTGACTAAACTTAAAATTTTAAGGCAGACAGGTAACAAATTATTTTAAGTTGAAGTGTTTTTTGTTGTTGTTGTTGTTTTTTACAGTCTACTCATCCTCTTGTTGTTCCAAACATATGCATTTCTTTTTTTCTGTTTAACACAAAAGAAGCATGTATAAAGAATACTGGCAGTCTATTTGACGTTCATTGTATTTTTTGTCCAAACAATGAAAATTAGTGGGAATCAAAACTGTTTGGTCACCAACTTTTTTTTGAAATATCTTCTTTTATGTTCCACAGATGAAAAAGTCATAGAGGTTTAGTATAAAATGAGAGTGAATAAATGATGGAAGTATTTTTCATTTTTTGGGTGAACAACTGATTGAATGTCCACATTCTAAATGGGAATGTTTTACAAAAATTTCGCTACTAGATGAAAATACATATCTGTGGCTTCAATAAATACACATATTATATATTCAAGTACAATAAAAGCAGATATTACTGTTTAATATTTGAAATCACTCCCTAAATAATCACTCATATTGCAGGGACTCAGAATTCATACTTGTTTGAGAACCCAACAGTGAGATTCAAATTTAAGCTATTCTTGAATTTCCCAGCGTCCTATATGGACACTGGGTAATATCACTCCTGCTGCTGTGACAAAACGTTTCTTATCTTCCTCCTTCATTACTTTATTAATAACCCACCAGCCCAAAAGTTATTTCAGGCTGAGATGCGTTCACCTAGGAACATCCCATGCGTTTGTCTCCGTCGCCACGATCATAGTCTTGAGGTTTATTGCTTTTGAAAATGCACAGAAGAAATCTATCACAAACTGTTGTTTGCTGTGAGAGCTTAATAAGGTGAGCTTGGACTTGTTCTATTCATCAGTGTACCTGATAACTGATTTGACTTGAAGTTAATAACAGCATGCAGCCTAAGAAACTGCTGTATCTTCATCTATACAGTAGTAGTCAGTAGGGTTTCTCTATCCACCTTATTTTTTAACACAAACATAAGCCATTTTCTGTGAACAGGCGAAGCTTCCAGTTCAATAGCCGATGTAGGGAAATAACTAGAAGAATAACAACGTGCAGTAAACGGTAAAACTGTTTGAACTACAAACCAGTGTGTTCATATTTAACATAATACAACTACTGTCCAAAACGTCCTTCTCCTTGGTTGACTTGGTTAATTTGTTAGCAGCATATAATT
The DNA here is from genome assembly GCA_019740295.1 of Labeo calbasu. Lineage (NCBI taxonomy): Eukaryota > Metazoa > Chordata > Actinopteri > Cypriniformes > Cyprinidae > Labeo > Labeo calbasu. The sequence continues at coordinate 13,375 of JAHKKF010529252.1, read as the reverse complement.
GTTGCTGGTATTACATGATGTCCTTAAATCTTACTGTATGCGTCTCATTTTGAAGTTACGTTGAGACTAATAACATTTAAATAATAATAGTTTAAATGTAGTGCAGTGTTGATTAAGTAACACATGTATATCTTACTGTGAAGCTTTCAGGGTCATGGATCGATTGTTGAACAGACAGCAAGCAATTAATTCAGGCACATTGTGACTAAGAATGAACTAAATCTCTAGAAGTTGTCATGTGCCATATGCTGCCTGATGAAAAGATGAAGCCCTGAGAAAGAAAAGACGCAGAAAGCATCATCATAATAGACTGTAATGTGAATACTGCATTAATATCTGTAAGCTTTGTTAAATTTGAACAACTCATGACGCTGCTTTCATGAAAAGCCATATTTTTAGGACTAGACCAATAGATATTAGTCAAGGAAACACCATATTTGTGTCTCTGGACCACAAAAACAGTCATAAGGGTACATTTTTTGAAGCTATAGATCATCTGAAAGCTGAAAAGCTTTCCATTGATGTATGGTTTGTTAGGATAGGACAATATTTGGCCGAGATACAACTATTTGAAAATCTGGAATCTGAGGGTGCAAAAAATCTAAATATTGAAAAACAAAACAAAAAATCGCCTTTAAAGTTGTCCAAATGAAGTTCTTAGCAATGCATATTACTAATCAATAATTAAGTTTTGATATATTTACAGTAGGAAATTTACAAAATATCTTCATTCATCTCATAAAAGAAAAATCAATAATTTTGACCCATAAAATGTATTTTTAACTATTGCTACAAATATACCCGTGCTACATAACACTGGTTTTGTGGTCCAGGGTCACATTTAATTTTTGACAGCAATGAAAATGAGGCTGTGAGGGATAGAATTGCAGTCTGTTCAGCTGATTGTTCAGCTGACAAAACATCATTCTGAGGAAAAAAAAAAACTTTCAGTAAAACTTCATGAAACTGGTTTTTAATTCAATGTGATGTCCATGGTCTATACCACTTGGGGATGTAGTGATTTATTTACATTGATTACATGTGTGTGCAAGTGCAAATTCAGCATGGTAATTTCAAAAAGAAAATATGTAAAGTCATTGTAGATGATACCTTGCCATTATTGATTAAAACATTGCAGCTGCTGCATTTTTAGACAGAACAATGTCCAAATCAATGGGGCCTGATTTAGTCCTGGGAATGTCTTTTTATATTTTTTTGAGGAACGGTTAGCATCCTCCCTCTGGTACAGGCGAACTCAATGTAGAGCACGTCCCACTCATCCATAAGAACTAGGCCTGCGCTTAAAGAGGGCACCGGTTTATTTTGGACCTTGACAGGAGATTAATTATTCTGTACAAAATATTTCCAGTAATTAATTAGACACGTACAGCAGTCACTCCTTCTGGAAGATTCTGCGACTGATCACTTTGCTTTAGTTTCAGCCTTTAATGCCCTGGTGGTTAAAATCCAGGAATACATACAGCAGCATCATACTGCAACACCGGTTTGCCAAAAATGTTAAAAGGCCATAAAAGCAGATTAAACAAGGTCTATAACCTCATTCCACCACCATGTTATCAAACAACTGTTGAAAATGAATCAAAGATTCTGAGTCTCAGTGGACCCGTGGCTGAGTTAATGCTTAAACAGAGCTTTAAGTTATATCACAAATAAACACGTCACCTGCATGCTTCAGTATACTGCCAGTGCTGTGAGAGCCAGCTGAGATGAAGCATTTATCCCTAAGCAAACACATAAGAGTTGAGGTCAAAGGTGTGGAATGTACAGCTGTACACTCTAAACTGCTCAAGTCAACTTTTGTTTTCCAGTCTCATAAACAAGCCCACTCCATAAATGAGAAAGAATGCATGAAAAATGTATACACGTAAGATGAATTATGCAATTATGTTACCTAATATTTTAATTATAGAGGATGCTGGGGCTAGTTGTGACACTTCTTACTTCAGTGAATAATTCTCATATTGTCATTTGTGACCCTGGACCACAAAACCAATCATAAGTCGCACGGATATATTTGTAGCAAGAGTCAACAATACATTGTAAGATTCAAAATTATATGCCAAAAAACATTAGGATATTAAGTAAAGATCATGTTCCACGAAGATATTTTGTAAATTTTCTATGGTATATCAAAACTAAATTTTTGATTAGTAATATGCATTGCTAAGAACTTCATTTGGACAGCTTTAAAGGCGATTTACTCAATTTTTTTTTTTTTTTTGCACCCTTTACAGTTGACAAATAGTTCAGATATCTCTGTCAAATATTGTTCTATTCTAACAAACCATACATCGATAGAAAGTTATTTATGTAGCTTTCATATAATGTATAAATCTCAATTTGAAAAAATTGACCCTTATGACTGGTTTTGTGGTTCAGGGTCACAATTGATGTGTAGGCATAAACCTAAACATCTTTGCTGCAAAATAATCTAATGATTAGAAAAAAAAAAGTTTGACTTGAACTGAACATTGACTGAAAAGTTGGAATAATAATAATAATGGAACAGTCAATCATTTACTTAACATGAGCCTAATATACAAAAAATCATAATTATATTTTTTTTCACCAACAGAAAATAAGGTTTAATTAAAACATGGTAGACATTTATGAAAAATACCCTTTTCTTTTCTTTTTTTTTAAATTAACAACAACATTTTAGTGTCACAAAACACTCCGTGAGAAAGTAAACGTTTCTGAACAAGTATTCCCATACATACTTCAAAAATTAAACTTTACACTTTATCTTTAAAAGTTAAACGTATTTTAATGTACTGTATTAACGAGCTACAAACTTTGCAAACTGTATATTTCTATAATATATATATTGTATAATGCTTGACCGTCCTTGTTACTGTGCATTTTTCCTTCGATTTGAAAAACGATTGGCCAGCGAATCATGGCTCTTCTTTCAGACAAGGGACTCACTTCAATGGCAGGTGCTAATTGGATGGCATGTCTCGCGTAATAGCTCTGAGTAAGTGGGGCCCCTCGCTCTCCATTTCGGCTCAAAGCCTCCGTAGACTCTCACTGTCTTTTACAGTATCGCGTAGCCGTAATGGCGCTAGCTTCCACATGCAACAAGGGCCTGTTTATTATGGTTGGACCGCCGTCTCTTCCTCTCGTCCGCCTATTGGCTGCGCTACTTCAGAGGCGGAACGCGATTGGCTCAGAGACCTGTCAGTCGGACTAGGAATAGACGGGTACCCAAGACAGCAGGGTTGCGCGTGTGCCTTCCCAGGTCCTGGCAGCACCATCCGGCGAGGGGGTGAGGACGCTGGACGCTTGTTTTATGACTGCAAGGAACACTGGATGTTTTTATTTTGATTTCTTCTCCACTGGATATATATATGCTCGCGATTTTGAGCGCCAGAAAGCGGCACGCCGGCGAACGAGCACATCGCTATCGATGGGGAAAATAAGTTGAAGGCTTCGGAAGAATGTTTTCCTTGTTCCAGGAAAACGGAATGCTCTGTTGATCAGCGTGATGGGTGTTTCGAGGGGATTTTGACATTTGGAGAGGATCTGGAGCTATCCATCTACAGAGCGCAACTGAAAGCGGCAACAGAGCGCCATACTGCAAAACAAGCTTCCCGGATCGATACAGTGTAGCAGCCTTTTCGCACGGGGGGAGAATTGCGCGTTTTAATGTAAATGTAAACAAGTAAGCTGGCGAGCAAGTACCAAGTCAGCAGCGGTGGCCTGATTGAGATCCGCGTAACTTCTGCAAACTGCATGCAGCCCTGGCGGTGGAAACAGGGCTGGATGAGCCCAAAATGGCAAATATGAAGAAATCTAAAAGATGAATGTTGCATTTCCCCCGTAACTTGTACTATTCACCTAATTTCCCTTTCCACGCAAGCCCGAGTTTCGAGCGAAGCAAGGTGCTCCTCATGCCTCCAACATGAGGGAGATTTAAGGCCGTGCGGAATTGATTTATTATGGGGGGAGCGCATTATTTTGATTTGATCCCTCTCTCCTTTTTTACTTTTCTTTTGTTTACCTTCGGCGAGAGGTTTCTTGCATGTCCGCGGTTGTCATTTTGCTAGTCTGGAACGTATAACGCGAAAGAAAGATCCGCCGAAGTAGGTCAGATCAAAGCTGGAGAGTTGTTAGTATGACACCTTTTCGCACTCATCTTGATGTATGCCGGACATTTCTGCTTTGATTTCACCCGTCGTTTGGCTCTATGACGGCCAAATGAGAGTTTGACATCTTGGCAGCCTCCCTCTCCATCTCGTTCGCCTCTTTGTTTTGTTTTTTTCCACCTCTCATTTCGGGCTGTTGAGTGAGTGAGTGAATGGCTCTGTGCGGAACCACGGCTTCCAATGCCGCGAAAATGATGGCTGCGTACAACGGCGGCACCGCGGCAGTGGCAGCGCATCACCCGCACCATCACCACCAGCTGCCCCATCTCCCGCCACCCGCCCACCTCCACCACCATCACCACCCGGGCCAGCATCACCTCCAGCACCCCGGCTCGGCCGCCGCCGTGCACCCCGTACAGCAGCACGCTTCCACGGCCGCGGCCGCTGCTGCTGCCGCCGCGGCGGCGGTCATGCTGAACCCGAGCCAGCAGCAGCCGTACTTCCCCTCGCCCGCTCCTGGACAAGCTCCGGGGCCGGCGGCCGCTGCAGCCCCAGCGCAAGTTCAAGCCGCGGCCGCGGCCGCTGTGAAGGCGCATCATCACCACCACCAACACTCGCATCACTTACAACAACAGCTGGATATAGAGCCGGACAGACCGATCGGATACGGAGCTTTCGGTGTGGTTTGGTAAGCGTTTAAATACCATTTTAACAACTTCTGCAAGTGAATGTTGAAAATGAGCGCATGACTTTGATTTGGACTCTAAAAGTGAATATGCAAATTAAAAAGTTTGACAAATAAAGATACTTTTAAAATGACGTACACTCTCATTAGAGAAAGTCTCAAAATCTTCTAGAAAAAATCTGTTATTCCACACAGAGTGGAATAACACTCACGGGTGCCACCATGTTAATGTCACATGACCAACTGTGGCATGCATTTGACTACAACAAATACTGACAATGTGTTTACTCAAACCGATGTCTTAAAAATTCATAAACATTTGAACAGTGTGGTTTCTAGAAAGAAGATAAGCATTAAGGTCCATCCCTAAACCTAGCTGATTTTGCGAAAAATTACTTACCGTACTGTAAATACCGTAAAATAGTTTTGCCATGAGAGCAAATTTGTTTGCTTTAAAAGGTGCTTTACAAAGAATCCACATTAAAGGAGAAGTTCACTTTCAGAACAAAAATTTACAGATAATGTACTCACCCCCTTGTCATCCAAGATGTTCATGTCTTTCTTTCTTCAGTCGTAAAAAAATTATGTTTTTCGAGGAAAACATTTCAGGATTTTTCTCCATAATGTGGACTTCGATGGTGCCCCTGAGTTTGAACTTCCAAAATATAGTTTAAATGCAGCTTAAATGGGCTCTAAACGATCCCAGCTGAGGAAGAAGGGGCTTATGTAGCGAAACGATTGGTTATTTTCTAAAAAAAAATTACAATTGATATGCTTGTTACCTCAAATGCTCATCTTGTCTTGGTCTGCCTGAACTCTGTTTTTTTTTCTGGTTCATGACAGTTAGGGTATGTTGAAAAACTCTCATCTCTTTTTCTTGTCCATTTTTAAAATCGCCCTACAACGTTGTTTTACCTTTTTTGTAAAGGGTGTTTGATCTTCTTTGCAAACATTGGGTCAGCACTTCTGCAGCGACGTACGATTTTAGTGTTGAAGGAGAAAATAAGATGGGAGTTTGTCGACATACCCTAACTGTCATGGACCAGAATACACAGTTCAGGCAGACCTAGACAAGATGAGCATTAGAGGATAAAAAGTATATAAATTGTAATTTTTTTTTTTTTTAGAAAATGGCCGATTGTTTCTCTAGATAAGTCCCTTATTCCTTGGCTGGGATTGTTTAGAGCACTTTGAAGCTGCATTTTAAAGTCCACTATATATATAGTCCACTATATGGAGATAAATCCTGAAATGTTTTCCTCAAAAAACATAATTTCTTCACGACCGAAGAAAGAAAAACATGAACATCTTGGATGACAAGGGGGTGAGTACATTACCTGTAAACTCTTGTTCTAAAAGTGAACTTCTCCTTTAAAGTCTAAAAGCAAAAAAGTGATGGTATGAATCCATGTGTTTGTGATCCGTCAAATTAAGTGGACAAATAATGTAACAACAGTCAAAGCCGCCCATTGCGATAAGGAAGAACAAACTAAACCTAAACTAAAACTGAGTGTACCTTTAAAGTGTTTCACCTGTCAGGCTTGTTGGAAAGGAGAGGTACTGTATTTTTAGATTTCTGTGTGACAGTTCAAGGGGAACGAGGAACAGCTTTTGGCAAAGAATTTAAGATGTACACTAAGGGAACATCGCTGTGCTTAAGGGATAAGCTGACTTAAATGCTCAAGATTTACTTCATGTCAGTTTGAGTGTCTTGAGAATAGTTCCTAACCCAGGTGTTTACTTCGCTCCATGTTTAAACCTACAGGCATTGAACTTTTGGTTGGGTGTGTGGTTGAATTCTTTATATTTATAATGCATAATGCTATAATGCAGTTACATTGTCAAGTGCCCAGTGAATAACTTTAATATATCCGGTCGGTTTCTTATTGAAAAGTTTGTTACAGCCGCAGCAAATCCGGTTCAAAAGGCTGTATCTCCAGTGGTGTACAATTCAGACCAAAGATGAAAAGTTGAGTAATATAATGTGTAATGCTTAAAGGAAGGAGAGAGTGCATGTTCTCAGAACGAGTATGTAACTCAGAGGAAATGCAATATCCTTTTAAGCACACACCCTCCTGCCTTGTAGAAGTTTCAGCCATGGCTTCTGTTCAGAGGTTAATCTTAGTTAATTTCGTGGGAGAGCAGTGTATTTGACGCAATGGACTCTGCAATAAATTAGCTAAATGAAATGGGCAAGTTTTCATTCTCTGATTTGTTAGTACTTATTTCTAGCATATATCTAGGCTGTCTGTGTGTTTATCCATAAAGGAATCACCTGTAACTGCTGCCTGCAGAGGGGTTACAAAACTAGGGGAGCTTTCACCAACAGCCACCCTGCCTACCTCCGCCCATGTAATCTTAGCCTGACCTTTCCTCAAAATCGCTTCCTGTTGCTCATTGTCTGCTTTTAATCTGCACTGCTGCCTGCTGGTATATTTATAGCTGTCCTCCAGAGGCATGTCCATAGAGGAATAATCATTTAGGGTTTGCACCCTCTGGAAGGGCGGTGGACAGATCCATGGTCAGCTAAAAGGACAGTTCACCCAAAAATGTTAATTGTGTAATCATATTTTTTGTACTCACTGTATTTCCAAACCTTTATGACTTTCTTTCTTCTTTGGAATAGAAAACACAATATTTTGACGAAATGTGCTGGTTGCTCTTTTACATCTGATTACAATAAATGGGGACTGGAGCTGTCATGCTTCAGAAATGGTGCAAAATAGTGCTGTCAAACGATTAATCGCGATTAATCGCGCATACAAAATAAAAGTTTGAGTTTGCCTAATATATGCGTGTGTACTGTGTGTAATTATTATGTGTATATAAATACACACAAATTAATGTATATATATTTAAGAGAAATATGTTATTTATTTAAATATTTGTATTTATATATAATATAAATTATATAAAAATTATAACATATACATATACTTCTAAATATTTCTTAAATATATGTATGAATGTGTTTGTATTTATATATATATACGTAATAATTGCACACACATATTAGGCAAACTCAAACTTTTATTTTGTATGCGATTAATCACGATTAATCGTTTGACAGCCCTAGTGCAAAAGCATGAATTTCAGTGCATAATTGTTTAAATATTAGTTGGTGTCACACAAAGATATTGTTTGGTTTGAGAAGACTTAAGATAAAGTCATATGGTCATATTTATTAATACTTTATGGTGCTTTTGCACCCTTTTTAGCATAGCAACCAGTACATTCTTTAAAATATCTCCTCCTGTGAAGAAAAATACTCAATTTGAGTAAATACAGAATATTCACGCTTAAGTGAACTATTTTTAAAATATTGTTACTGTATTTCAGTGGTGTGCGGTGGTGTTCTGAAATGAGGAGGCAAAATTTTCTTCACAGTTCTTTTATATTTTTACATTAACAATGTAATTAATATTCTGTTTATTAAAGCCAAGTATGAATCTTGTCAAGTTAGTTTTTTTAAGCATTTTACATTTATTCCAAAATAATAACTCAAGGCAGTGACAATTTAAACAATTGTTTTTTTTTTTTGTGAATTTATGTTCAGGTATTATTTTTAATAGTTAACTTTTAACTGTTTTTGAATTTTTTGTAAACATCAGTCATCAAAGCTCAGTAAACAATTTCACCAAGCTGATTATAAGATCATATTTTCCTGCTGTTTTAAGTCTTATTTTGATGTAACAAAGCGGTTATATTTAAGTTTGTGTGTTGTTTACTTACTTTTTTGAATTAGTCATCCCATTAACGGCATTATATTGTTTATTCAGACTAATTCGCGAACACACGGGAACGCAATAGGTGGGATTTATCGCATAAACCAATCACAGCCGAACATAAACAGTCATAACCAGATATACCAGATACATAACCAGACTTTCCTTAATTCGTTTTTTAATTACACCCCGCCAAACATTCTCAATTACCCACCTATCATTGCGTACTTAAAGTCAGGCTAAACTGAACTAAACACAGTGAAAGTAATATAAGGCTCCAACATTTTTATTGCGTTTAATTTGACCCAGGTGTGGTTTGTATGCCATTGTTCATGGGATGTGACAATGTTACAATGCAACTATTATGATTATCGTTAAATAAGATAAATACAAATCTAGTGTAACCAAATATAACCACATTTTTTTCATATTACATGTAAACAACTGACATTTACAGCTGAGGTCCAAAGTTTACATTCTCCTTTCAGAATCTGCAAAATAATTATTTTACCAAAATAAGAGGGATCATACAAAATGCATGTTATTGTTTATTTAGTACTGACCTGATATTGCACATAAAAGATGTTTACATATAGTCCACAAGAGAAAACAATACTCGAATTTATAAAATTTATCGAATTTATCGAATTTATGTTTTTTTGTTTAGTGATAGTTGTTCATGAGTCCCTTGTTTGTCCTGAACAGTTAAACTGCACGCTGTTTTCTTTTGAAAAATCCTGTATTCTGCTCTATCAGTGCCCATTTTGCGCTTTTTTAAATTGGAAGAATACATGATATGTGCGCATACACGGTGCTGGTTTATGTTTGGAGAACGAGAGAATATGAAACATGTTTACATAAACTTTAAACACGCTTGCTCCGGTCCGGATATGAACTATGATCCGCACAACGAGTGTTGTTAAACTCATCGCGGTGTTTGCGCAGAAACCGCGCTCTTATGCGCGCTCCACGTGTTGTCATATTAAGTATTGTTACGGTCGTGTTTACAGAGATGAACTGACAGCGCGGAAGCTCTTCCATGAGATTCGAATTCTCCGCTGTAAGACGACGTCATGTATATGCATAATACAGCGCTGTGATTGGATCGTAAGAGTTCATTCTCATGAATAATATTGAGAAAAGCTCATTAAACCAGTGACGTAGACGTGTACTCTCCAACCACAGACGCCAATCGCCACTCCAAATAAACACATATACGTCACTTTTCGTGACGTAGGTTTAACTTTGCTTTTTTAATTAGGAGAGCGAAATGGCTCAAAAAATGACAAAATAACCGCTTTTCCCTTAATAATAAAAATAATGAGTGCTATTATAGTTTTCACAAATATGCAACCTCTACATATATCATTGTTGGAAAGGGTTTAAATTCACAAAAATGCTGGAAAACCAAATCATTTGTGGGACCTGAAGGATTTTTCTGAAGAGCAAGCAAGGGACTCATGTACAACTATCACTAAACAAACAAAAAAAAAAACATTCAATAATTTAGGCAACAACACTGTTACAAACCAAGGGGATGTAAACTTTTTAATGGGATTATCACTGTTATTTTCTCTTTAAACATCTTTTATGTGAAATATCTTATTCAGGTCAGTGCTAAATAAACACTAACATGCATTTTGTATGATCCCTCTTATTTTGGTAAAATAATTAACATTCTGAACTTTTGACCTCAACTGTATCATTCAGTGCTTTTATATGATATATATATATATATATGGCCAAAGACATTAAAAAAGAGAAGTTTATTAAGCTTGGTCCCTATAGATGGCTGGTCTTGGATGGTGTTGTGCATCCTAGTTAGTGCCCTTTCAGTCATGCAGCTGCAAAGTTTAGATAAATTGGCTTTGGCCCTGCAGCAGAGTGTGTGTGTCACATACTTGGTTCGGATGCAGATGGTGTTGGATTTTAATTATCTGTAATTCAAACTATACATAATCTATATTATCATTTAGCATCTGCTTAATTGCAGGAATATTGCTTTATTAAAGTAAGCACATTGTGCTGTGAATTTACAAATAGGTTTGGAGTGCATCCTGTCCTCGGAATGAAAATGAAAGCAAAATGGAATATAATTGATGATTTATGCTAAAGAGACCCTGAGTGCTAAACGTTACTCGTTCATATTCTAGTCTTCAGGAAACGAGTAGTACAAACTGCCGGTTCTGATGCTTTCTGAGAAAATCCCGTATCTGTCATTCATACTACCCTCAAAATTGTCACACTAGTATGATTTTAAAAGCAGAGTACTTATGTGAAGGACATGATGGCATAACAGTCTTTGTCTTGGTGTTCAGCCAAAAAGTTTATTTTGAAACCTATTGACCCGCATGTACTGTTTACGCTTGTAGTTTGAGATTGACTCATAGTGTATGTGAACAAAGTTACGGGAAACAGGAGCGCTAAATGCTAAACCGCTGTAATTTTAGAAGGCTTGAGTTGACGGTGATGCCTCATTTGTGGGTTCCGGGTATTCCATGTGTGTCCTGTATTATGTTTTGCGTGGCTTATTAATGTGACATGTTGTAAGCCGGGTTTAGGATGAAGCTGTGGTCAGTTCATGGCCATTGATAACTTTCAAATTTACATACATTTTACATTTTTGTAATTGATATTAGCTTTTAGCCAAAGCAGCTTCCATTGCATTCAAGGTAGACATTTTATCAGTTCTTGCTCTCCTTGGGAATCGTACACAATCGTGACAATCGCATTTTTAGAGCCATGCTTTACTATTTAAGCTACACTGGCACTGAAAATTTACATTGTAGCAGATTTCTGTGTTATTCTCAATCTGGTCCCTAATTTATAAGTACACAGGGAGTCAGACAGGGTGAACTGCAAGTTGATTGTTGTAGTTTAAATTAATTTGATGAATTATTCAAAATTTTATATTTGTATATTTTCTGTTTTCATTTGGATTTTAGTTACATTTTTAGTGATGTTGTTGTGTTTTACATTTTATTGCATGTTTATATGGTTTTTATTTTTTTTATTTTAGTATTTTAGATCTTCAACTTAAACTGAAAAAAGATAGGAAATGCCTGTTTTTAATGTTTTACTTCAATTAACGGTTATTTCAATTAATTTGAACAATAATATATATAACAATTATATTATGCAATTGCATTTTGTTAACATATTCCATTAATATCGAATAACTATTTTGCTTAGTTAAAATTAGGACTGTCAAACGATTAATCGCGATTAATCGCATACAAAATAAAAGTTTGAGTTTGCCTGATATATGTGTGTGTACTGTGTGTGATTATTACGTGTATATATAAATACAAACACATTTGAGAAATATTTATAAGTATATGTATTTATTATAATTTTTATATAATTTATATTATATATAAATACAAATATTTTGTAAGTAAATAACATATTTCTGCTAAATATCTACATTGATTTGTGTGTATTTATATATACTTAATAATTACACACAGTACACACACATGTATCAGGCAAACTTAAACTTTATTTTGTATGCGATTAATCGTGATTAATCGTTTGACAGCCCTATTTAAAATGGATGGCATGTGCATTTTTCGCAGTGTCACTTTACTTTTTACAACTGCAATGAATATTATTGCCGTTTTATGAAGCATTTAATGTATGATCAGCTATATTTAATGTATAACCTTGCAGTCATGCTGCTGCTAATTTTATCATCTGTTTCTTAATGTGTTTTGAATCAAGGCCTTTGCTAGTGCTTGAAAGATCTACTGATTCATGACACGGGGAACTCGAGAGCGGAGTGACACAGACAGCAAGTCTGTTGCCAACAGTTTGCTCATATTTATGTTAACAATACAAATCATAAAAACAGATTTGGCCTGTTCAACCTGCGTCCCACAGGCCTCCTGCTGCTCAAACCAGATCCAAAAACAGAGACCTACTAGATAACAATATCTCTGTCTCCATCTTAATCACAGCCCTCATGACTTACTTGTATTTACACGTGCAGCCTCCATCCGTGAGCTTTTAGAGCCGGTGCTGATAAAAATGAAATGCCAGACACATGCATTCTTAAGGCATTTGTCCTGGTTTTTGTTTTTCAAAATGTGTAGTTTTGACAAATTTCTACTAGCAAGAGGAGCAATGGGTTGAACTGTGATTCTCATCTATGCCCTCACTGGCCCCTGTCTCTTAGGGAAGAGGCATGGCTCTGCACAGGAATGTAGTCTTCGCTGCCCATTAAAGCGTCAGTCTGCGTCTGTTGCTCTCCTGGTTTGATCTGGGAGGGGAATGTTAGCGTGGTCACAGACAGCTTGACTTAAGCGTGATGTTCTTAAGATCTTGTCTGGCAGATTTGTGCACCAAAAATAAGCAAAAAAAGACTCTTCTTGTTGTGGACTGGTAAAACTTTTGCATCCTGTTTTGGTGATTAGCATCACTTAACATGATGCTTGTTTGCTGAGTGCTTTAGTTTGCATGAATGGGACAAACAAAATTTGATTTGTGTGTTGTGAGTTCGGAAAACGCAGATGGAATTGTGAAATCCAGTCATAAAAACTAAATTTACTGTATAACGTGGAATTTCACAGAATTTGCCAAATTTTGAATCAGTAATTTAAAAGCAGGTCAGTACACTGCAAAATGTGATATAGACTAGTGCCTGTGAATATTAAGCCGCAAAAATATAATTCAAATATGAATCCTGTGTATTGTGCGTGTCTCTGTGTGAGTGAATGGTGCAGACGTGGTTTTGTTTACTACACGCATACTGAAATGCACATGACGCTTGTGGTGTTTTCACCCTGCCGCTACAATATATGAGTACATGAACACATAAACATAATCTAGAACTGCTCAGAGAGTCACTTTTTTGA
>JAHKKF010529251.1:0-12230 GCA_019740295.1 Labeo calbasu | reverse complement strand
TCAAAGTTGTCCTAAAAGGAAAACAATACCTTGTATGTATGTATATATATATATATATATATATATATATATATATATATATATATATATAGGGCCCTGCGAAAGTAATACCCTCTTATTTTTTTCACGTTTGCAGCCTTATGTTAAACTGCTTTGAATTACCGAATTTTTTCCCTTACGATGTATGGCTATTGCTACAAATATCCCCGTGCTACTTAAGACTGGTATATATAAAACCCCAATCCACTGTGGGATTTCTCACTCCAAGTTGAATGCAAAAGTTGGCAACCCTGATATACACACACACACACACATATATATATATATATATATATATATAGTAGTCAACATTTGAAGTGGATCTATACTTTTCATCAAAGTTGTCCTAAAAGGAAAACAATACCTTGTATGTATGTATATATATATATATATATATATATAGGGCCCTGCGAAAGTAATACCCTCTTATTTTTTTCACGTTTGCAGCCTTATGTTAAACTGCTTTGAATTACCGTTTTGTCCACATAATGACAAAGCACAAAACAGATTTGTGACAAATCGGCTAATTTATTACAAATAAAATACTCAAATAAGTACATTGCTTAAGTATTCATACCCTTAACTCAGTACTTAGTTGAAGCACCTTTACAGATGGTACAGTGCAGGTGATGAGCAGTGTCTGATTTCCTCCATTCATGATACTTGGAATTGAGGTTCATCAGACAAGAAAATCTTATTTCTCACAATCTGAGAGTTCTTTAGGTGTTTGTCCTTCTATAAGTTACTTTTATCTCCACATATGATCATGGAGCTCAACTAGAATGACCATCAGCTTCTTGGTCACCAGTCTAACTGAAGCCCTTCTCTATCAATTGCTCAGTTTTGCCAGGAGGCCAGCTCTACGAAGAGTCCTGGTAATGTTCTTCCATAATGGACAATGGAGGCGACATGCTTCTGTGAACTTTCATTGCAGCAGAATATTTTTTCAACTCTTCCCCAGATGTGTGGCTTGATGCAATCCTGTCTCTGAGCTCTACAGGTAGCTGTTTTGACCTCACGGCTTGGTTTTCGCTGATATACATTTTATCTGTTAGACCTTTTATTGAGAGCTGTGCGCCTATCCAAACATACTCATTCAAATGAATTTGCCACAGGTTAACTCCACTCAAAGTGTAGTAACATCTACAAGCAATATGAATGCTCCTGAGCTAAATTTCAAGTGTCCCTAAAAAGGGTATGAATACTTATGCAACAGAATCATTTCAGTGTTTTAATTCTAATAATACTGCAAAGTTGTTATAAACCTGTTTTGTACTTTGTCATTACAGTGTATGGAGTGTAGACTGATGTGAAAAAAAAATTATTTTAAGCAGTTTAACATAAAATGTGAAAAAAAAAAAAAATAAATAAATAAATAAAGGGGTATGAATACTTTTGCAAAGCATTGTATGTGCTAGTGCTTTACATCTTTCATATCTTGTGTGTATGTCTAATTATTTTATGTTTGTGTGAAGAGCTACTACACAAAAATACCATTTACACAGAGTTAAAATAGTTCTGACAGAAGTGTTTGCTTTTGCAAGATGTTTGTGATTTTGCATCTTGTGTGTGTTTTGTGGTTTTGACTTTTGAGAAATGGAGCCATGGTTTTAAAAACTGTGTAAGCATTTTTGAAAAAAACTGTAAATGTGAGATGATAATGCAGTGTTTACCAGCTGCTGGAGAAGAGCGCATACACTCGTGAATCCCTCCAGTCGTCTTCATGCTGGATGAAAATGTCCTGCAGGCGGTTGAAATACAGTGACTCACTAGGAATCCCACACACCAGTCGTGCCTTCAAAAAGGAGGTCCAGATGTTCTGAAGTAACTGCTTGGGTCCACCTTCATCGACCTATGTGAGATTGACGTTTTCACAGCTGTTTAACAATGTTCTGTCAGCAAGCTGATGTTTTTATCCGCAAGCCCTGAAAGGTTTCTTGTGTCTCACACTTTGTTTCTAGAATTTGGTCTCTGGCCTACACTCTTTGGTGCTGTAGATGCTTTCACCTAACTTTGCTGATAACAATCATGTTGTTCTAGCTAAAATCGCTAGCAGAAGTGTGATAACTTATCAAGTCAGACGCCAGGAAGGCTTGAAAGTGCTAAATTTAAACCTCTACATGAGTTCCTCAAAGTCCTCGAATTTCCATCTCATGAATAATTCATGCTAACCAATCTGTGAGTCAGATGGCTTTATAAGATAAATCCATTTGTCATCTTTGAAATGTGTAGGTTGATACATTTGATGTTGAAGGTCACTTTTCCTAACAATGGAAGTCTCAGACTTGGTTATGTGTAGGAAGCCTCACAAAGAACCGTTACATCTTTCTTACGTAATTGAGAAACATACCTTACACACTCTGGCCACTCTGGATATCCACGGATCTGCTTCTGGACTCGTGTCTGAGTTTTTCTCACGAAATAAGACGTATATTTTCTCATTCAAAGGGTCGTTGTTGCGCTTGGCCAGGAAGCTAGAAATAAAAGTGGGTTCTGTTGGGAAGTATGAATGACTCATTAATTATTTCTTTACTCATTCCAAATTTTATCTAATTTTCAGGTGAGAAGCCTATTGTATGAGAGAAACAATGACTGGCTGTATTTTGAGAGTTGCAGCATGGAAGAGAAAAAATGCTGGCTGGTCTGAAGACAGTAAATGAGGACCTTTCGCTGGCTCAGCCCACTCTGTCCACAGACATACTTTGTTTTCATTAAAGTGCACACTCAAGTCAGTTTAGTAATTAAAGCATCAGTGGTAAAATGTTGATCAGGCAAAGTAAGATTTACCAGTCTACTTAAAGGGACAGTTCGCTAAAAATTTACATTGGTCATCATTTTCTTACTCTCAACTGGTTTCACTTATTCATTTATTTCTTCAGCTAACCACAAAAGAAAATATTTTGAAGAATGTTTGTAACCAAATTAAGATATTTTGGATGAAATCTAAGAGCTTCCTGACCCTGCATAGACAGCAATGGAACTGACACGTTCAAGGCCCAGAAAGGTAGTAAGGGCATCATTAAAATAGTCCATGTGACATCAGTGGCTCAACTATAATTTTATGAAGCTACGAGAATACTTTTTGTGCGCAAAGAAAACAAAAGTAACGATTTTATACAACAATTTCTTTTCTTCCGTGTCAGTTGTGTCGCTGTCTGTGCGGGGTCAGAAAGCTCTCTGATTTGATCAAAATCACTATGATTTGTGTTCCGAAGATAAACTAATGTCTTAGTTGAACTATCTCTTTAAATAAGCCTTCTTCTAGTCATTTTAGCTGAAGTTGTGTGATTCTACCAACCTGAGACCCACTGGTCATACATCCACACACTGGTTCGCTGTCCATATTTTCTGCGAAACTGCAGCAGGGTTCCATCATCGTATAGAGGAGCTGCCGCATACAGATCTCCATCTGTATAGAACCAAAGAAAGCCTTGGTGTTACGGTAAATAAGCAACTACAATCCTCCAGCTCATTCACCAAGTCTAAGCAGATCAAAACACTAAGCTGCTTGTGCTCCAACATACCTGCCACCAGTGACAGGGAGTTCTGCGAACACGTATGAGGTGAGATTCCTGTGCCGTCTATATCCTCTGTGGAATGGTTGCTTTCTTTGGCAAACTTTGGGAAAGAGATGTTATTAGAGATCAGAGATATGGCAAGCCATTTTAACATTTATTCACTTGGAGGATAAAATTATAGATAATATGGATGTGACAATAAATCTGTGCAGAATCAATTCATGGATCCTTTCTGAGATTTTCAGAATGCTTTGCGATTTAATCTAGTTTTCAACCGCACACTCAAATACTCACGAAGAAGAGCGCTAGCAAAGCCACTAGAAGGCAAGCCTGCAAGCATTGGCCCGAAAAAGCATAACGGCTAAAGCTAATATGAAAAAACAGCTTTTTAAGGAAACTATCTACTAATCTTCAACATGTTTTATACTAAACAAAACTTTTGGATTGAACTATTTAGAGTTTACCATGAAAAAAAATGCTGTTTTATAAGAGAAGTCACTGATTTTTTGCGACAGGTGTGATCTCCCTATAGTAAGACAATCTCTGGCGCTAGTCATGTAACTGCAATGCTTTTATGACGCAAGATTAATGTAAACAAAGCCCACTGTGATTCACTTCAACCTTTTTGAACTTTACGAATGATTGTTTTAGGTTCAACTGTATGTAAAGAATTGGAAGCAAGCAGAGTACAGCTGTTTCTAAAGCATGCAGTGCCATCTGCTGTTAAAAACTAACCTCGAAATTGATTCAAAAGAGAGAATCGCATGCATTCTGCATTCAGAAAATCTTAGAATCGATCCACGAACAATTTATTGTCGCATCCCTAATAGATAATATAGATTATAAGATATAGATTATAAAATGTCATTACAGAGCTCAAATATTTTCATTCTCGACTAGTCGACATTTATTTTTTGCTATCAAGAACTTGTATTGTGAACTGTGAGTAATTAAGTAATTGTTTATATTAAGAATTCCCATTTTTACTATTGGAAATGTAATTACTGATATCTAAAACAGACATTTTTACTAGTAAAAATTCTATTTCTCATATCAAGAATTATGATTTTAGCTAAAAACCAAACTGTTAATTTACAAAATTCATATTCTGGGAATGATTAAAGTAAAATTGGCTTGCCATCCAGTGTAAACTAGTAAGAAATTGTTTCTCGTTCACATATTTGTGCGCACAAATGCAAACCGTCACACATAACTGATTATTCATCACATTTTAATTACTTTTTTTCTAAACTTACACTAAAACTTACAATCTAAGACCACACATCTGAAAAAAAGCATCTTGTAATATCGGCAAATGCGAGGTTTGAAACTTGACTGCATGTAGTTTAAGCACATAAAAACTGCTGTTTTAATTCGATTTGAGGAAATGCTCATTTTTGAGAATTTTGCATTGACTTTTTACTGTACTTTGAGTTTCACATTGCATTTTTTTCTGGTTTTTGGTAAAGGAAATTTTTGTAAACTTAATGAATGTCATGGGAGAAAATTGTTAGTAGCTTTTTACTTTTTTCTTGCAGTGTGAGTACCAAATGAGCTTCTCTTGTCAATCTGGTGGTAATTTCACACGCGCACATAAGTTCGTAAACTGTACGAAATTATTAGCAAATGAGGCACATTGTGAGCGAGCACAAACTTAAACATTAAGTGTCATTAAAAATGAAACAAGCAAGTTAAAACAACAAAAAACCCCACTTTTTTTCTCAGTATGCTCTTACTAAAAAAAAAAAAAAAAGAGTATACCACAAGGCAATGCAGAAGCAGAAGCTCTGTCTTTCTAAATATGTAGCAGAAACTATGCCAAAATTGTTGCTTTATTTATATCTTACCAGTTTCCAGCACTTTGGCTGTTTTTCATTTGTCCCACATACAAGTGTGTAGTCATCAAACTTCTCAATTACTGTAACTACATTGTCACAGGAGCCCTGTATAGATATAGCAATATCAGTAAGACAGTGAAACAACAAAATAATATTTTCTTTCTTTTTTCTATTTTTCAGCAGAATTAGCAAACTCACCTTACCACATCTTGGATTCAGAGTAATGTTCTAAAAAAAAAAAAAAAAATGAATAAAATAAAATATATAAAAACGTAAATATTTTATTATGATCTTGGTCACTAAATCTACTGAACACTCCTCAAAAATTGATGCCAAATATTTTAAATTCTAGAGATAAGACAATGTGTACACAATTGTTTACCTAAATGTGTATAAAGCAACCACAAGGTTTATTTTTTCACTAATCAATCACGCAATTAACATTTGAATTATTTATAGCAACCATAACAACAGACTTGTTTGTGGAAATAAATCTTTCATGAACATCTGAAATGCCTTTTTTATTCTCAGACATGTTCAATGTGGACACAGCTGTCTGTGTGTGCATCACTGGCTACAGTTACTGAAATCTATCTACAATATATAATTTATTGTAGGCTAGACTTACTACATCCACTGCTAAAAGTCAGAACTATTAATTGAAGTTGTAAATGAAAGGTTTAGAAAGGGCAGGGTTAAAACATTTTAAATAATTTGAATGAAAAATTGCAACAGAAATGGCAAAATCCTACAGCAATTACACATGCGTTGTAAAATATCACATACGTGAACTTGTACCACAAAACCAGTCGTAAGTAGCACAGATATATTTGTAGCAATAGCCAAAAATACATTGTATGGGCCAAAATGATTGATTTTTCTTTTATGCCAAAAATCATTAGGATATTAAGTAAAGATTGTGTTCCATTATAATATTTTGTAAATTTCCTACTGTACATATGTCAAAACTTAAGTTTTGCTTAGTAATATGCATTGCTAAGAACTTAATTTGAACTTCAAAGGCGATTTTCTCAATATTTTGATTTTTTCAAATAGTTGTATCTTGGCCAAATATTGTCCTATCCTAACATACATCAATGGAAAGCTCATTTATTCACCTTTGTATACATTTTACCCTATTTTGATCGTTATGACTGGTTTTGTGGTCCATGGTCACATATAATTTACATATTAATAACAAGTTCCAGTTTAGTATTTACCTCCACAATCTGATAATTGTCTACATCAAAATGCAGAACATTATGTATTCCTCCTACAAACAGATCCTTTGATCCTTCCTGATGGAATAAGACTGTATGACTATAATTTTGTTTGTATAGAAGTGGAGCATCATCTGGGGGGAAAACAAACAAACCTAAAGTTATATTGTCTATGAATTTATAATATGTTTAGACATTGCCTCATTTGATTATTTAAAGCAATTAATCTCCTGTATACGTGTATTTCTGAACAGACTACTAGGAAAACGTGTGTAAATGACTAGTGTACATAAATATTCTGATTGAAGAAAAAAATTGAATGTTATTTTACCTTGTCTCAGAGTTAATCTGGGATTGTAAGAGCAAAACACACAATGAAAGCACGCTCCATAAATAAGCCACGGATACGCCAAATTCCTTTTGATGTTGACAGAGAAATATTGCCGTTTTAAAATCATGGTCCTACACAGTCTATCCGCTCAGAATAACACGACCACATCTCATGTCTGACTGTGTCTGAATGGATGTAGCATGAACAGGGTTGGTCAAGCAGACCTCGCACCAGGCAGTCGAGGAGCGTCTCCCTGCAGCCTGCGGTTGATATCAAACCCCGCCCACATCCCCCCCCCCCTTATTGCCTTAAAAAAACATCATCTCTCTTAGTATTTTCTTTATACAGGCCTAATACAAACATAAATAAATAATAGATAAAATGCTTAAATAAGAATTGCCTTGTAAAAAACATATAATCTCTCTCAGTGTTTTCTTTATACAGGCCTAATGCAAACATAAATAATACATAAAATGCTTAAATAAGAAATCACAATGCTTCCCATTTATCACGACCACGACTGAACATCGGGTATTTTTTTTTGCAATTCGTCTGTGAAACTACATTTGCGTTTCGGCATGTTAGTGACACACAGCTCTTGCAGCGCAGCTCCTCGTTTGTTTTGTTTTGACAATTGGGTCTTTCACGTCATCAGACAGGTACCTCAGAATAATGCCGGTGGGCAGTGGCTGCATTTAAAGTGTTGAATTAATGACGGTCAGTGAAATGAAGTAAAAAACCCGGACGTTTTATGATATTTTACAAAATCACCCCGGACATAATTTTATAGCCAAAAAGGAGGACATGTCCGGGTAAAAGAGGACGTATGGTCACCCTAAAGTTGTGTTACGTTCAGAGAGACTGAATTGTTCCTCAAGGAAGATCCCATTGGGCTGCCCTAATAATATAGATTGGAGAAGAGTGGTTGTTGCCTCACAAATATTTTCTTCCTAATAAGACCAAATAAGTCCACTTTAAAATACTGCATAAAATATATTCTGTTATCTTGATATTCCTAGTACCTGCACATTTTGTGGCAACGAAGATGAAACATTAATACATTTATTCTTTTCTTGTGAATTTGTTCAGAAGTTTTGGTTTGATTTGTATTCTCATTTAAACAAACCCCTCGTCTTTGCGCAATCTTTTAGCTTGAAAGATATTATTTGTTTTTACTCTGACTCTGCCAACAAATCTAGAACATATTTTCAATTTTTTATTTTGTTTGGCAAATTCTTCATACATAAACAAAAATTTATGGGCTCAATTCCCACTCTTTCACATTTTCTGATTGAGACTGATTCACTGCTCATATCTTTTTGTTTGACTAGCAATAATAAATGTGTCAGGTTTTTGGAAATATATGAAAAAAATATTTCTAATAACTCTGATTAGGTTTAGATAGCTTTCCTTCATTGCTCCTTCCTTATCATTATTATTATTATGCAGTTATATATATATATATATATATATATATATATATATATATATATATATATATATTCTATCTTATTTACATTGTTAATGTTCTCCCGAAGGTGATTGTATATTTTCATCTGCTTTTTTGAATTAAAAAATGTGTAGTGTATAAAAAAATCTGTGATATATATATATATATATATATATAGAAATATATTGCACTTTAAAATATATTCAAATAGAAAGCTTAAATTTGGTGTTATTTNTTTTCATCTGCTTTTTTGAATTAAAAAATGTGTAGTGTATAAAAAAATCTGTGATATATATATATATATATATATATATATAGAAATATATTGCACTTTAAAATATATTCAAATAGAAAGCTTAAATTTGGTGTTATTTTGGATCAAATAAATGCAGGCTTGGTGAGCAGAAGACTCCTCTTTAAAAAAAAACAAAAAAACAATAAAAATCTGTTAAAAAACTTTTGGCTGGTAGTGTATATTTTTGTAACATTTTAAATTGAATTATTTTTGTAAAATAATAAATATAAAATGCCCAAAAAAAGTAATGTGTGATTTATAACTTGAATGTGCCAAAGTTTGGGAACATTATGATTTTTTAAATTTAAATTTAAATGTATTTATATATTTTTTTTAATTAAGGCTATTTTTTTTTTGAAGGCTGTATTTATTTGATCAAAATACTGTAAAAACAGCAATAATGTGAAATATTATTGCAATGTGAAGTAACTATTTTCTATTTGAATAATTTAAAATGTCATTTATTTCTGATATGCTGATTTGCTGCTCAAGAAACATTTCAAAAGGTCACTTTAGTGTTTAGAGTTTAGCTAAGACTAAGCTAATAATACAAACAGCGCATCTTTGGTACCTGTTGCTTCGAAGTTGATTTTTTTTTACTTAATATAAGGAACGCTGATACAACCAGTCCATTGGGTGGCGGAAGTGCTCCGTAAAGCTGGTTTGCTGCCTTTACTTACCAGAAGAAGAAAGGAGATCAGCTGACTTGAATGAATTCATGTCAAAATGGTATTATTTATCTTATTTCTTATTGAACAATAGCTCGTTTTACTCTGGTTTCAAGTCTGAAACGATTAAAGTTAAAACATGCGTCCGCTGTTATTAGTGCATGGTTACTTCATTTTAATTTTTATGGATAGCGAACGCTAATCGTTGTACGTTTTAAAGGCTAAGCAATAGACGTAAATATTCTTAATAAACTCATTTCGCTGCTTTCTTTTATTTCAGAGGTTCCGATTTTGTGGAGATCTCGACTGTCCTGACTGGGTCCTTGCAGAAATTAGTACCTTAGCTAGAATAGTAAGTCTGACATTAATAAGTGTTGTCCGTCTTGACAGTTTCTGCTCAAAACTTATTGCTATAAGTCATTTTCCTTATTGTTGTTCTTCACAGTCGAGCGTCAAGATGAAACTTTTGTGCGTGCAAGTCATTAAAGATCTGCTTGATGAAGGCATCGATGTAAGACAGCAGTGCATACAGCAGTCATGTTAGAATGTCTACTAATAGATATTCCTCTACGTTAAATGACATATAATTATCTGTTTTCAGTATGACAAAGTGTCAAAACTAACCTCAGATGCAAAG
Source organism: Labeo calbasu (assembly GCA_019740295.1). Taxonomy (NCBI): domain Eukaryota; kingdom Metazoa; phylum Chordata; class Actinopteri; order Cypriniformes; family Cyprinidae; genus Labeo; species Labeo calbasu. The sequence continues at coordinate 2,234 of JAHKKF010529251.1, read as the reverse complement.
TTTGGTAAGTAAATCCCGGTTTTTGTGTCATGTGATCTCAGTAATTTTTCAGTGTGAAATAAAAGTATTAGTACTAATGAGCTTGTCTAAAATATAAATGAAATGTAATTAAAATTAGTATTTTTTTTTTTTTTTTTTTTTTTTTTCCAGAAAGTGGAGACATTAAAGCCAGTGTAGCAGTACTGAGTTTCATTCTGTCTAGTGCTGCTAAGCATGATGTGGACAGTGAATCTCTCTCCAGTGAACTTCAGCAGCTTGGCCTGCCTAAAGGTAAGGATATGCGCTTGATCAGCTTTTTCAAGTTTATACTTAACTTAACACACTTTTGTATCCGTTTTTAGAGCACACTACCGGATTGTGTAAATCATATGAGGATAAACACATCGCTCTACAGGAAAAGCTGAGAGAGAGCAGCTTGCGCTGTGAGTATTACCAAAAAATAGAAGAAAAAGTAGAAGTACAGTTCAGATCATTCATTGAAATGTAATATCCATGTGCCTGATCCATGGCATGTGTCAGTGGGTCGACTGGAAGCGGTGAACTGGCGGGTTGATTACACCCTGAGCTCCAGTGAACTGAAGCAAGTGAATGAACCCACAGTCCAGCTCAGACTTCAGGCTCAGGACCCTGAGACAGAATCCACACAGACCACCGTTGTCTCCATCACTGCTGACAAGTTCAGAGTACTGCTGACAGGTGACTGATCAGTAAGATTTATGAGTTTATTGAATTGCATATAAAATTCAGCTTAAAGGTATAGGTCACCCAAAATGAAAATTCTGTCATTAATTACTCATCCTCATGACGTTCCAAACCCATAAGAACTTCGTTCATCTTTGAAACACAAATTAAGATATTTTTGATGAAATCCGAGAGCTGATCCTGCATAGACAACAGTGCAACTGTTGCAAATGCAACTGCACGTTCAAGGCCCAGAAAGGTAGTTAAAATAGTCCATGTGACATCAGTGGTTAAACCGTAATGTTACGAACCTATGAGAATACTTTTGTGTGCAAACCACAATGACTGATGTCACATGGACTATTTTTACTACCTTTCTGGGCCTTGAACGTTTCAGTTGCATTGCTGTCTATGCAGGGTCGGAGAGCTCTCGGATTTCATCAAAAATATCTTAATTTGTGTTCTGAAGATAAAGGTCTTATGGGTTTGGTCTTATGATCTTATCTCTTTAAAGGAGAATCCACTTCCAGAACAACAATTCACAAATAATTTACTCACCCCCTTGTCATCCAAGATGTCTTTCTGTCTTCAGTCGTAAAGAAATTATGCTTTTTGAGGAAAGCATTTTAGGGTTTTTCTTCATATAATGGACTTCAATTGTACCCCCGATTTTGAACTTCAAAAATGTAGTTTAAATGCAGCTTCAAAGGGCTCTAAACGATCCCAGCCGAGGACGAAGGGTCTTATCTAGTGAAACGATCGGTCATTTTTTTTGGAAAATAACAATGTGTATACTTTTTAAGCACAAAAGCTCGTGTAGCACAGACTCTGGGATGTGAATTCACGTACTATTGAATCACATCGAAAGGTCACACGGAACGTAGGCGGAACTACAGACCCAGTGTTTACAAAGTGAACGCGCAAAGACTAAGAAAGTGCAAGTAAGTCAAACGCTGTTTACAAACAAAAAGGTACGACATGTCGGACGATTCTGGAGTTGTAGGAGAAAATAAGATGGAGTTTTTTGCCATACTCAACCTTTTTTATCTGGAGTACACAGACGATGAACTTGTGATTCGTAGTAGTGATGGGGAGTTCGGATCATTTTACCGACTCGGACCTTTGAGTCTCGTTCAGCAAAATAAACTAATCTTTTTTTCGAGTCATTTCGTTAAATTTAGCAAAATCAGCATCACGTGACAGCCCCATAAGATGAACGATTGACTCGAAAAACCTGAAGACTCGAAACAGGTGAACTAATTCCAGTACAGAACCTAATAGGATGTTGCGCATGCGCGACTGAACGAAGCACTCCTCAAGACGACTCGTTCTTCCCGAGTCACATTAAAGATTCGTTCAAAATGAACGAATCGTTCAAGAACGACCCATGGACACGCATCCGAGAGCCTGTGCTACACAAGCACATTTTTTGAAAAAAATGGCTGATCGTTTCGCTAGATAAGACCTTTCTTCCTTGGCTGAGATCGTTTAGAGCCCTTTGAAGCTGCATTTAAACTACTTTTTTGAAGTTCAAATTCAGGGGCACATTTGAA
>JAHKKF010529249.1:11370-31318 GCA_019740295.1 Labeo calbasu | reverse complement strand
GGGACTTTCCATAGACTTCTATAGTTTTTATACTGACCAAACGATATTGTCTATCCCCTAACCCAACCCTAACCCTAAACCTACCCCTTACAGAAAACCTGTTTGCAGACACACACAAACTCCAACAGTATCTGCTTCTTAAAAGCAACACAACAAATGCATTAGATTCATTTCTTAAGTAGTTTTGTATGCAACATGGTCAATTTTCATTTGAAAAGTTTAAAAACAAAAATAAACTTTTTAAGTTTGCAACTTAACTTCGTCTTTTATTCATAATGCGCCAATGATGCAATGTAAATTAAACAGGAAACTTTATAATCCTCTTAACATACATTATTTGCACTGCAAATAATTAAGAAAGACTTTCTAAAAAATTCTAAAGGCGCTCTTCCGGTTGTCACTGCTGGCTACGCATCCCAAAGATGAGCCGGTAAACTCTTTAAAGGTTGAAATGAGCCTCGCAAGCCTCTGAATAGTTGTTAGAGCAAAATCATTAGGCTAGAGGGAGAAATTTGCATGCAAATCTTAGAAACACTCGGTGGGTATATCGTTCAATTTGAACTTTACTCATGAACCCCTGAAGCAACAGACGCCACTGTGCATGAGGAGTTACAAGTTCCCCCGACTTTAATGGCCATACAAAGCTGAAACTATGGCAAATATGGTTATAAATTCCAAACCAAATCTGTTACAAGACCTCAAAAGCATTTTAAGACAGTAAATCCACTTGAGCCTGCAGCTGTACGCTTAATTGTGGTGCTATGGTTCTTTACTCATACTTCACCGGTGCCATGATTGTTTACTAGACCATTTCTACTCCCAATAATTCTAATTTGGTGCAACTCTCCAAGATATCAGTGAAGATTTTGCAACCATTTAAAAATGTGAACACGGAAATGCATTGTAAAACATCCTATTGTAGTACTATTGTTTAGGAAGAACAATGGCAAGCCTTTCACCAGCTCCTTTTCTTCCTCAGGACCATAAATCAAACCTTCCTTTTCAGAAAGGATGATACCACAGTAATCTCAAAGGATGTACAGTTGAAAATAGACCACTGGCAGAGGACAATTCGAAAGCCTGCTCACAGAAAAGAAATTGTGACACATCTCAAAAAGTTGCCGTTCGGTTCAAGGCCCGGGCTTTTAATGGATAACGAATGCTATTATTTGAATGAATAAAAATACGATGCAGGTTAATATTTATAAAGCTGCCAATAAGCCGTGTTTTCCTAACGTACTGTGGCATTAACCGCTCGCAATATTTTTAGCACGAGAGGAAGAAGAGAATGATGAAAGTACTTTTCGGATGAAAACTGTACGGAACATGATAATTCCATTCCCTCTTGCTTTAAGCATTGACAGTGAGGGCTCTGATTTATTCATGAACCTTGCGCGTACTGCCAAGAAGCATTAAATCGGAGCAAGTGACTGAAAGGGTGGGGGGCGCCAAAAAAAAAAAAAGTTGCTGAGAAAAGCAAATTACAGTTTCAAAACAAATCAAACCAAGGTGTGGACACGGCATGTCTGGCACCCTCTCCATAACTCTACCGGAAAAACTATTTGTCTCAACATGAACCAATTAAAGCACCTCCTTTTTCAAAACTCTCCTTGGGAAACACTTTGGAGAGCACCAATCTTTGTTCTAGCAGGAATAAAAACGCCTTTCTTTGAGGAGAGTGCTTCTTATTAGAGGGTTTCATCATCATTTCACCAAGCAATCGTAACTTTCTGTGATTTTGTACTGGAATATTTTGGCTTTTAGGGCAGCAGAATCACATCTCCTGCAAAACTAGCTAAATGTCCTCTCCAAGTACCTTCAAACGTCCTCCTTAAGCATATCATATCAGCGCCCATGGGAAAAGCTTGCTAAATGTCACATAAAATGCATATCTGGGTCCACATCTACAAATATGCTGGATCCAATACATAATTCTTAACCCTGTAAGGCCTGACATATGAAATAAAAGTCATAAAAATCTGACATATTGGATAGATCAGGCATTCATGGCTCATACAGATTGATATAGGAGAATATGGCACTCAAACTTGAGGAAAAAACATTCAAATATATTCAGAGGCCCAAGATGAGCAAAAACATGCAATGTTATGCAGTTGCTAAATTCATGTGACAAAAAGTAAGATTGTATTGTAAATCAATGAATATTGTTATAACATTATAGCAGATACTAAAATAAAATGCATATAAATATCAGTTGTCACTCTGTTATACTTCTTAGTACGATAAGAAGCTTCTTAGCTTTGTAGTTCCTAGTTCCTCAAAAGCCAGATTTAGCTCACATTTTACTTTTATTTGAACAAAACTTTCTCTAATTAAGTAAACCTGTTGCTTCAGTTCAGTTAGTAGTCATCTTGAAATACTACTAACATATTAAAATTTTCTGTTGTGCTTTATTTATAAAAATCAGTAAAGACTTCAAAGCAAAAAGACATGTGTCCCATGACCTGAAGGTGGATCTTTTTATAATTTTACTAAAAGGCCATTTACTTGTTAAAAATATAAAGTATTAATCAGATTTGTTTTATTTATTCCCAAATTCTGTTTTATTTTTGTCCAAATTCCTTTTTTTCCATTCGAATTTTTTTGTTCCATTTTTAATTTCTTTTTTAATGGTTGAATTAAATGTTATTAATCAAAAAGCATGCATAATTAATTAAAATAATGAATCTTACACAATTTAACATCAATTAATTAGAAGTTTAACAAAAATTACAATGTAAGTGCCCAATGAAATGTTTTCTTTTTTTTCACGTTTTGTTTTAATGTTACCAAATTCTGATTCTAAGTGGCATGCCTAATTATTTGAATGCATAAAAACTTTATTTCTGTCATGACAACTCTCAGAGGGATTGACATGGTAATGTACATGACAATGTTAATGTTTTTGGTCTTGGCGGCATATATGTGCTATACGCTGCTGCTGCTGCGGCAGAGCAAGTACCGAGACTTCTGCCAATACATCCACAACATGCTGCTGTGAGCATGTAAGAAATACTGTTGCTGTACATATACTGTAACATACATGGAATAACCCCCATATAGCATAGATGAATCACCTCGTAGCAGATCTATACAGGTGAAGCTGGAAAAGGTGGAGGGTTTCTGAAGCAAGCTGCAAAACTGCTACAGCAAGCACTAGTCATATATTTAAATGTTGAGCAGCGAGCTCACTGGCTACTGATATAGGAGAGAACCAATCAGCTGTGCCATGTGATAATGATGTCATTATGTCAGATTGAGTTTGACCTATCATAGAGTTTCATGCCAGAACTTTGTATTTGTAAAATGTATTTTTACAATAGCCCTATGAAAGTTTTTCATATCAAAATTGTGTATTTTAACATTTCTGGATTGTGTGATCATTTGTATGAAAAAAAAAGTTTTTGATAATTTTAGTAGTAGCGTTACATATATTCTACTGTACAATAGTAATATATTTCTGACAATTTCATCAAGTTAAACCAAACTTTTGTTTTGACGGATTGCCATGAGGTGTATAAGATATGACAATAGTTTTACTCAAATGAAATGGTAAAATGCTCATGAAGTACTATCAGAGCAGTTCTGGAGATGTTTATGTATTTATATCCTCATTTAGTGAAATGCCATTCATTCACAGAGACTCGCAGAACATGCAGGATTCACTCAACACTCTTTTTGCAGCTTAATATTTTCAGATACTAGTCCATTTCACAATCTGATTTAAGTGTACTGACCTACTTTTGATTAATTCATCCAAACTTTCACAAATTCCATGACATTCCGCATTATACAGTAAATACCATTTTTGTGATTGGATTCTACGATTACGTCCTTGTTTTCCGCATTGCGGAAATCAAAGGGCCCTAGCATGCAGTAGATAGTGTACAACAGGGTTTTCAACCATGTTTTCATAAATTTGATAATTACAGGCCTTAGCAAATTACATATCAAATATGACACAGTGGGCTAATATAGAGTTAATACTGTATACTGAAGACATCTGTTGCATCTGGCTGATTGTACACAGTGTAAATGTAACACAATCCCCAACTCCTTCTAACATTTAAGAATCCTCTTAAATATGACAAGCATGTATTGTTTTCAAAGGGAACTGGTGGACTGACACCCGAACGGAGGCAGCTGCTTATGATATGTGAGTTGTGACATGAGCAGACAGCGGTTTGCTAGAGGTGCTCAACCACGGCGCGTGTACCATCTATCACTAAGATCACTATCACCTTGCTGGAGATGAGGCCTGTAGACTTCAATCCCACAGCTGGAGTGGCTTGTAATCTACACTCATAACCATGACGAGCAGACAAATCCAAAGCTAAAATCTCTTCCTAATTCTACATTTTTGACCATTTAGCTTGCACCCTTTTTAGTCATTCAAAATTGTGATAAAGGCCCATTTTCACAAAGAATGATAGCTACTGTGTACTCAACGATAAGGTTCTGTTTATAAAAAAAATATGTGTGCTGAAGTTATGGTGTCTGCTGCTTTAAATGCTCAAGCTCTTTAAAGTCAGGTGGTTCTTATTGGCTTTCAATGTTTTGACATTCATCGGCTGGGGGAAAAACACTGATGACTGACAGTGAGTTGTTCCTCCTTGTCGTTCTTGGTATAAGTGTAGTTGTGATGTGGAGTCCATTATTATTTCATAGAATTAGAATGATAACCTGACATCACCTGTGTCGCACAAGCTATTAGATCATAACCAGTAGCTAGATAGATATTCAGTATCCTGATATTCAATACAGTGCAGTGGATTCTCAGTTCAAAATCATATCTTTGGTAAGTGTGTGCGTTGGTTGGGGGAGGCTGATACGTTAAGAGTTATCTCTCTGGAAAGTTGCTTTATTAGCAGATGTTAGCAGAAGGTTATACACTCAACACCATCTGGAGACATGGCAAGGGAAGCTGCTGCACTTCAAGAATCAACCATACAGAATGACATCAGACATACAGCAAAGCAAGTGCGCATACTCGCTTGTCCTAATCATTATTTATTCAGCTTCTGGTATTTATACTCCTGGGAATCTCAAGCATTCTCCCAGAAGCATTCAGAGCTAAAAATGTTAAAGGAGACTGGGAAGTGCTCTAATGCAGGGAAAGTTTTATCACAGTATGGGATTTACAGGGAGGAAAAAAAAAATATTTTGAGGTAAGAAAGCATAATGTCACATTTGACTTAAATAATGTGATCGTGTCAACGGTTGACAGAACTGATATTACCCGAATCAGTAGGTTCTTCGGTTTACTTTGATACAAAACATCCACACAAGCTTTTAACCTAACATAATGACCGACCAGACGGGGACTCGTGAAGCATTTTTCAATGTGCATCATGTTTACATGTTAATTTACACAGTTCAGGGATAAACAGTCTTATAAACTACTTTGATTTGAAATAGTTGGGAATATTCTATTAAACTGAGAAATATAGTGGAAACGAACACAAAGCTATGGATGTGATCTCGACTGCTTAACAAGTTGTCTCAAATATCTTCTGAACATACATTAGATTTTGAGAGACTTTCAAAAAGTAACCACAACAAACACCCATCTTCATTCAATGGTAAGGTGTAACAGTTCATCTTATCTCATTATGCAGACTACGATACTTCAAAATAAAGCACTGGAGTTCACAGACGACGCGTTCTTGCGTTACGTCTGCTCCAATTTTTTATCATTGAAACATGCGTCAGACAGACGTCTCTCGCCGGTGCGTCGCGTCTTGCGTTATTCCCGTTTTAAGGGAACAGTTGTCCATTCTTTTCTCCATACAATGAAAGTGAGCAGTGACTGGAGATTTAGAATACAGAATTAAGGTAATACTGATTTGGAACGTCGTGAGATTGAGGGAACGATAACACAATTTTGACATGGACTGTGTCTTTAAGAAGGCAGAACTGTTTAAAACAGTAGAACTTTTAAAAACGCGTCGCGAGAACGTTGTCGACGTCTTGCTGGAAGAACGCGCCCTGCGCGACGCATCCCAGGTTGGATACACGCACAGTACTGTCACACTTATATTTTAGAACGCAACATCGTACAGATCTACGAGTTTAAACTTGTGAAAAACTCGGTCGTGACTGATTCATGATTCACACGATCATTGAATGAATGATATTTAACGCTATAGAGTAACGCGAGGAACACAAGTGTCCTTCAGGTAAGTGATTCGCAGGATAACTCAAAACGCAGCAAACGCATGGCGCGTATTAGTGCGTCCCCGTAATACCGCACTATACAACATAATCAGACAGATATTTAGATATTTAAACTAAACATGTCATTTATGTCTGGATTAATACATTGCAGAAATGAAATCGATCGCCTTACCTTTAAATCAAGCTCGATTCCAGTAAATGCCGTGGTGAATGGAGACAGTGGGGAGCGATGTGGTCTGCTGGAGACACAGTGAGGTCTGCTGTCCGAACTGTTGCCTGTCTCCTCTCAAAGCGAATGTAGGCTATTCTTAACTGAACGAAACCCCTCCCCTGCTTCACACATGATATTTTCAGCCACATTGTATTTAGAAACCAATTAGTTTGTCCAAATCCGTGCTTAAATGAACTACCTGTGATGTCGAAAAATTTTTAGTAGCCCCATTTGGAACACTGTAACATGGACATTTTTTAAGTTTCATCTGTGAGGACTGCGGTGTCAAAATATGCCCCGAGGCCAGTGTTTTGCACGAAATTTCTTTGTGAAAAGAATTTTATTTTCAGTCATAGCCTAAACACCTAAAGCCTGAACTAAAAAATCCTTTAAATAAATAACCCTTTAGAAAAATAACGATACCGTTTAAACCTTGCTCATGTAATAATAAAGACACTCTTTTTAACAAAAAACAGCACACACTAGCACACATTAATAATTCATTAGTCATGTGACAATTGTTGTAGTCCCATTACTAGTTAAAATATATTTTCCAGTTGTTTCATTCTGTAAATTGAAGTGGTCAGATTGGGGTCAGTAAGAATTTTCTAAAATAAATTAACAGTTTGATTCATCAAGGAAGCATTACATTGATCAAAAATGACAGGAAAGAGATTTAGAATGTTACATAAAATCTATTTCAAATAAATGCAGTTTTTTCAAAGAATGTATCAAAATGCAGCACAACTATTTCAATGTTGATAATAATAAATATTTCTTGAGCACCAAATTAGCACATTAGAATGTTTTTTGAAGGATCATGTGACTGAAAATTCAGCTTTGCAATTAAAGGAGTGAATATTGTAAATTGCAATAAAATTCAAGTATAGCTGTTTTTTTTTAACCAAATAAATGCAGCATTGGTGAGCATTAAGAGACTTGTTTCAAAAACATTTAAAAAATCTTACCAACCATCTACATGAAAAATATAAGACTAATATAATATAATATAATATTATTTTAAGTTAAATATGAGTTATATATGAGTAAAATAATCAAAAGTGACAATTTTGTTAGAATAGTTTTTTAAAGCAAAAAATTCACAAGTTGTTTCACTTGTATGAACTAGGGGAAGTGACTTCGTACATCCACACAAATCATTGGGTCCATTTCGTTAAAAGTAACTGCAAGTTAGTTGCACAAAAAAGTTTAACATCAACTCCATATGTCACTTGGTTTGTTTGCATCTTATACAGTGACATTCAAACATTAAGTCTTACTTAAGTATCCGAAAGTGTCCAAATACTATTTTGGGCTACTGTCTATAAGAATAATCTATAAATATATTGTATTTACACCGATCTTTTGATTAAATATGTATCAATGAGTCATGTTAGTGTCATCTAATATACTGTAAATATAGTGCTGTAACAGGGCTGTGTTTTCAAAGAAATCTTTTAACTTAACTGCTGCTCACATCCCACAAGGCCAACTGCTGAAACTACCTTTCCTTGGTTTATTCCTTGAAAAGAGACTCTTGAAAAGAGGCGAGTAGGATGTCTGGTTTCCTCATTGTCTTTCAATTCCAACCATCATTAGCAACAAACTCTCACAGTCAGAGACAGATTTCTCTTCAGTGGTTTTCTATCCTCATAGCTGGAAAAGACCTGGCATGAGGGAATTTGTCTCTTTGTACTTTCTTCCGTCGTAATTGTGACCTTTTCTGATGGGTTCTGTACCCTTTCCTGCAGACAGATGAGGACCCTTGCAATCTCCCAAACGTGCAGAAGCAAGCAGATGGCTGGCTTGTCCTTTTTTTTAGTTTTCAACAAAGGCACACAAGGTATAAAAGCACATTAAAGTTATATTAACATAACAGATTATAACCTGAAGGGACATGTATGCAAAGAACTGTCCTCCGGAGGGTATCACTTGAGCTCTGACAGTTCGCATATCAATACTCCAAGTTCCCTAGCGAAAAACCACCAACGGAAATAGAAAGGATATGGCAAGGATACCGCAAAGCTCGATTTCATTATCTACAGGGAAAGACGGAGAGAAAGAGAGAGAGTGTCAAGAGTTCCAGGAATATAAACTACACCCAGGACAAATATACAGCTATCAGACACGTTCATACAATTAAGATATTCGTTTCATGTAATTACCGCAAATTCCGGTGGGACACTGAGCGTTACACAATGAACTTCCTGATACTGCTGAAGCTTGCAGATGAATGACTAGCTCAGGAGTGTTATATGATTCTGAAGGTTGACGGTGAAAGTGACTTTTACACAGACTGCGATGGCAGGGTGTTGATTCGGCACATTATTTCACTTCGCTTTGATGTTTACGCCTATCTAGGCTTTTCTAAAAATGCCTAATGCAGTGTGCTAGAGGTGGGTGGAGATGAATAGGCTTTGGTTAGTGGGCGATTTTGTTGCGCTTCGGACCGAAGTCCTGCATTTTAATAACCAAGCAGGACTCGTTTTACTGTTCGCTGGGTTTACGGCCTTGTACAAAGTGCTTTATTGGAAACAATGGATGCCTTTTATTTTAAATAGTCAACTTATAAATGTCTTAAAAGTGATGTAGAGAAACAGCTAGATGTATCAGCAAGATACAAAGAAGCTAGAACAAGATTTTTAAGGAAAGATGGATTCAAATGGTCAAAAGTGACAATAAAGGAAGACAATCACAATATTACAAAAAAATCAATTTCAAATAAATGCTGTTCTTTTACGGAACTTTGTATCAAAGAATTATGAAGAAAAGTATCACAGTTTCAAAAAAAAAAAAGCAGCACAAGAGTTTTCAACACTTATAATAGAAAACGTTTCTTAAGCAGCAAACATATTAGACTGATTTCTGAAGGGTGACACTGAAGTCACATAATGCTGAAAATTCAGTGTTGACATCACAGGAATAAATTGCATTTAAAAATATATTAAAGGGATAGTTCACCCAAAAATGAAAATCTGATGTGTATCTGCTTACCCCCAGGGCATCCAAGATGTAAGTGACTTTGTTTCTTCAGTAGAACACAAATGAAGATTTTTAACTCAAACCATTGCAGTCTGTCAGTCACGGAGGTTGCGTTAAGCGAAAATTGACCGTCATTGACCAAATTTTTTTAGCAGTGACGAAAATATCTGAAGGCCGTCCATCATTTTGACAGATTACACTGAGGGTGATCTATTGTACAATTGTAGCTGTAATTCCCATCCCTGGCCAGTTGGTGGCGAGTGCGCTCCAGTCTGGCAGCAGGGCGCTGGATCCAGAACGAAAACGAAAATGTCACGAATGTTTTCCTATGCATTTGATTATCTTTGTTTCATATCAAAAATAACACAAAGCCTAGCCTGTTGCTATTTATTGGAAGGAAGATGCACTGTGCACTGTTCATTCATCAACTAAAAAACAGCATAGACTAAAAGATCGATTGTGATTTAAGAATCGATATTGGTTCATTACAATGAGAATCTATTAAAATTGAGAAATCAATTTTTTTTTTTTTTTTTTACCCAGCCCTAGGTATTTTTTTGTTTTTAAACACTGCGCTGTCGTCCTGTCAGTTCATAATTAAAAAATGAAAATGTAAACAAAAATAAAAGCAATTAAATGTGTTATTCTAATTTAAACATGAAACTTAAAATGACGGGCAATAATAGACAGAATTTTAACGACCCTGTCCGTCAAAATGACGGACAATGTTGAAGTTTAGCGCAACCTCTGGTCAGTCATATAATGGCAGTCAATGGGATCCACGGCTTTGAGTGTCAAAAAAACATACACAGACAAAACCAAATTAAACCCTGTGACTCGTGACAAAAAACTGAAAAGTATTTATGTAATTTTTTACTTCTGATCCACTGCAATGTCCGACTGTCCTGAGCACGTTCACAACAGCCGGTGCGTGACGCGTCAACGAGCTCTGGCATATAGATCATTTCGCTAGATGTAAACAACAGAAGCGCTTCCTGTTTTTTTGTTTTTTATTTTTTTTTAAATTCACATTTACAAATACATCTTAAAGGTGCTAATGTAACATTTTCATCCAGTCAAATGTTATGTTGGTTGTATTTTTTTGTGATGTTTGTGTAAAGAAAAAAAAAAAGAAACAGGAAGTGTATTGGGACCAGTATGTACGTGCGACAAATCACTTCCACGCACGCATCTGCAATGCTAGAGAATGTTTATGCATCATGCGCCGGCTGTTGAACGTGTTCAGGACAGTTGGACATTGCGGTGGATCAGAGGTGAAAAATGATATAGATACTGTTCAGTTTCCTGCACAGACCAATTGTTTCATATCTTAACACCTCAGTGTATTATCGCGAGTGGCAGGGTTTAATTTGGTTTTGCCTGTTTATGTTTTTTCTTTACTCTAAAAGCGCCCATTTGCTGTCATTATATGACTGACGGACGGCAATGGTTTGAGTTAAAAATCTTCATTTGTGTTCTACTGAAGAAACAAAGACACCTACATATTGGATGCCCTGGGGGTAAGCAGATAAACGTTCAATTTTCATTTTTGGGTGAACTATGCCTTTAAGATGAATTGTATCTTAAATTGTATTATTATGAAGAAATGCACAGGCACACTGAAAAACACCCTGGTTTGTAACATTTTCTTTATGCTCTGGCCCAATGTAATGCAGTTAGCTTACAACATACAGTGACCATTATTGCATTGTCCCTCTGTACTCCAATTAGTGCATGAACTTTCAAAGTGCAACATTACCTTCCCTTTGTGCTCCTGCAGCTCATTTACACTCAGTACTGCACAGACCATATAGAGTCATGTGTCCTGTCTTCAAATCCCCAACGTGTCGCTTGGCAAACCCACTCGGACACATTTATTCTCTGCTGAGAACAAGGGCCTTAGTTAAAAAGTTTAAAAAAGACTGACCTTTTCTTTGCCTAATGTGACAAGATACATCCTTGTATAAATGTCACAGTAAATCATACACCTTCAGATATCATTTTGAATCAGCTTCATACAGGTACGTCTTTTAAAGCAACTAGCAGTTGCTTAAACCAGTGGCTCAGGATCATGGAATGTACTTTAATGGTAAGACCAAGTCAAATCAATGATAGGCTTAAACCAACATGCCATATACAAGACCTAAGACCTTCATCTGTCACTTGTCTGGATAAATGGAAAGGCTTACAATATACCTGAATTCATGTTATGCTATTTTTTCCTGAATTTGCCTAATTAAAGCCCATGATCAAAAAAATGTTGCAGAACGTTGCGCTGTAAGGTCTATTAAATTTCTCCCATTTTTTTAGAAGCAACTGAAACTCTTTTGTCAAGCTGGGTAATTTATCATGATGCTCAAAGCTACACTGAGTTTTTGAGTCAATAGCATGCCTCTCTAAAAGCTTGAAATGAAATTGTGCATGTAGATGCTTACTTTGAGTTCTAAACTGAGTAGTGTTTCACCCTTTTTACATCATTTTTTAAAATAAGACTTTTAATGTCTTTGAAAGAAGTCATTAATGCTCATCAAGGCTGCATTTATTTGATCAAAAATAATAAATACAGTAACACTGTGGAATATTATTACAATTTTAAGTAACTGTTTTCTATTTTAATATATTTTAAATGTATTTTCTTACATTTTCTTTTAATTCAAAAAGAAAATGAACCTTCTAACACTAATGTTCTCTATTCTTTTTTTTATTCTATCTACTTGTTTTCTTTTTATTTATTATAAAAAACTTGTTACGTGTAATGCATTAGACTAACTGACAAGACTTGTCACAGCACTTACATATTATTGGTCTACTGTTGGATTTGATTGCTTCTATTGTCCTCATTTGTAAGTCGCTTAGCATAAAAGCGTCTGTTAAATGACTAAATTAAAAAAAAAAATTAAAAACATTTTTCCACTAATATAAACGTCTTTACAGTCACTTTTGATTAATTTAATGCATACTTGCAATAAGTTTTATAATAGATTCCAGCATAAATAGAATAATGTCTCACCTAGTCAATCATGTTTGTATTTTGCGTTTGTGTATGTTGAAAAATTCAAATCTTGCATTGAGGAAGTCACTTTGAGTAACTGTATATAGTTCAAATTGTATATTGATTTGAAATTATAAAATAAGAATGCCAATTTTAATAAAGTTAAACTGTAATTTCCCATGTGCCATGTCCGGTTTAAGAACCACTGGTCTTTAGTAGCCTGCCATCACATATAAAGTCTGAGCATGGGTAGATTTCACTGCTAGAGACACTGCTTTCATCTTACCTGCTGTCAGGGAGATATTGCAGGAGATGCACTGGACTGTGTGGATACCACACAGCAATTCACATTTGGAGTTCCTGCCTGTATTTGTGGTTGAGTGCATGAGAGTATGTGTCTTTCCAGATGAAACAGCCCGAAAGCTTACTGTCTCTGGCCATTTCTTTGATATTGTTTGAATGCATAGTGAAAGGAAGCGTCACTTGTCCTAGTCAAAAGAGAACAGAACAGGTTACAGTGAAAGCAATACAATAACAATCTAAACACTGCATAGTGTTAGAGCAACATGTTGAGCAGCAGGGTTGTGCACCATTTATACAACTTCCAACTGTTCGATTTTGGTTGAATTACAATTCAGTAAATTCTTCTACCTGCCATTCCCATTTAAATACTAGTTCAGCTTTCTGTGCGGTTTGGCCAACTCAATTCAAATTCCAAAACATTTATTCTGATATTTCTCACAAGACAGATCCAGCCAGTGAATGTTCTTACAGTAGGACAATACAGAGTAATTGCACTGTGAAGGAGTGAATACCTCCTAAATAGCACTGCAGGATCCCTAGTTAGACATGCAGAAAAAAGACAGATGGGAATCGTTGCATTCAGAGCAGTGTCTCTGAATGATTAAAAAAAGAAAAAAAAACAAGCCAATCCAACCTTTTGCGTTTCACATCTGGACTTTTCAATCAGACACTGACCCATCGCTAATAAGTGACATCCCTGGCGCGCTCTGTAATTGATGAGCCAGCACTGCAAATTGCTTCACAGGGGAACACAGCGGTGCCGTTTGGAGAAAGTAAATGCCTGCGAGACAGACCCCTGACATATCAAACCAGCTCCATATATGCCACCTCACACAGGAGAAAATGAAAGATCCTTCCTTTTCTTAAGGAGATTAAGGAAGCTTCATTTGCAAACCATTTTCAACACTACAGGTCAATAGGGAAAAATGTATAGATATTGAACAGATATCACTACACCTTCCCCAGTCGATTAATCTCAGTATGTTAAGATTCTTCTTTTTGTATTACAAGCTTTCTGAAATGTTATGTCTAAATATGCAAATTATTCCAATTATGTATGCACTCATTTGCATACATTTCCAGAAGAGAATTATAAACACTGGATGAAGCCAGGTTGTTTCATTTTTTTTTTTACAGGAGATTTTGGATATCTTTTTTTATTACTCATAAATCAGAAAATTATATCTCAAGAGTCAACAAAATGTTTTGGGAATAAAATGTTTAAAACATAGTTGAGGTCAAAAGTTTACATACACCTTGCAGAATCTGCAAAATGTTAATTATTTTAGCAAAATAAGAGGGATCATACAAAATGCTTGTTACTTTTTATAAGATATTTCAAATAAAAGACATTTACATATAGTCCACAAGAGAAAATAATAGTTGAATTTATAAAAATGACCCCGTTTAAAAGTTTACATACACTTGATTCTAAATACTGTGTTGTTACTTGAATGATCCACATTGGTTTTTTTTTTAATTAAGTGATCGTTGTTCATGAGTCCCTTGTTTGTCCTGAACAATTTTACTGCCTACTGTTCTTCAGAAAAATCCTTCAGCTCCCACAAATTCAATGACTGCATCGTTTTGAGATCCATCTTTTCACTCATGTGCAACTATTCCAGAAGGTTCAAATGCTCACAGATGCCTCAGACGGAAACACAATGCAAGAGCCGGGGGGTGAAAACTTTTTCTATTTGAAGATCAGGGTAAATTTATCTTATTTTGTCTTCTGGGAAACATGTAAGTATCTTCTGTAGCTTCTGAAGAGTAGTACAAAATAAAAAATATGGTATTTAGGCAAAAGAAGAAAAATGTACACATCTTAATTCTGTTCAAAATTTTACACCCCTGGCTCTCAATGCATTGTTATTCCTTCTGAAGCATCAGTGAGCGTTTGAACCTTCTGGAATAGTTGCATATGAGTCCCTCAGTTGTCCTCAGTGTCAAAAGATGGATCTCAAAATCATACAGTCATTGTTGGAAAGGGGGTTAAATACACAAAAATGATGAAAAACCAAAGAATTTGTAAGATCTGAAAGATTTTTCTGAAGAACAGTGGGCAGTTCAGGATCAACAAGGGACTCATAATAAAACTATCAAAAAAACCAAAAAAAAAAAAAAAAAAAAACAGTTGTGGATCATTCAGGTAACAACACAGTATTAAGAATCAAGTGTGTGTAAACTTTAAAACAGGTTTTTTTATATGTATAATTTCAGCTATTATTTCCTCTTGTGAAGTAAACATCTTTTATGTAAAATAACTTATTCAGATCAGTACTAAATAAAAACTAACATGCATTTTGTATGGTCCCTCTTCTTTTGCTAAAATATTTAACATTTTGCAGATTCTCCAAGGTGTATGTAAACTTTTGACCTAAACTATATATCATGCTAGTGAAATACTAAAACCCCCATGTAAAAACCTTCAGAATATAAATGGTAGTGAAACTGTAAAGTTTGATGTACAGTAAGTGCTACTGAATGAAAGATTGCTGGCTCAGTGCATAAAACACAAAATAATAATTCTGACAAAACTGTCATTAGAGATATGTATTGCAATTGAAATCTACAGAAACAAAAAAAATAAAAAAAAGTGTATTTTGCATGTTTACTTTCCACTAGTCTGAGAAAAGACATGTTATGGAAGCAAAATAGCCCTAATTCAAGAAAATCTCAAAACATTACGTTGGAAGTTCCAACTTTGACATCTGACTGAATACGCCACATACGAAGTGCATTACTTAACGTCACTCCTAAAAGCACTCCTTAACCGCGGTAAAATTGCTGTAATGGCTATTTATAATGGCCGAAGGGCAGGGTGCAGAAACTTCAAGTGGCTAGTAGTTCAGTCTTTCCACATAGGGTTTCTCCTAATTGCTTCTACAGGGAGAAGATTCTCAAGTGAGAGGAAATAAACCATGACCCAGTTTTGGATCTGACCAAGAGAGAACCTTCTGTGACCTAGCCTAACCTTTTTAGCAATAATTCCCAGCCTTGGGAAAGACTTGCTGTCCACAATCTGGTCAAAGCATCGCTGTGATGAGCAGGCCCAATTACAACGGGTTTTCTAACAACTGTATTTCAGACATCTGGGATCTGTACAGTTCTTCACAGGTCACCTGTTTTAAAACTCACATTCTTCCAAAGCAATCAGGAGAAAGCCATCTGTTAACATTACCACTGCTATCAAAGGCTTTTATTCAGCTACTGTGCTTTTTTGTACTTGAAATTTTTGATCCAAAATGCTTGAGCCTGAATGTCATGTGACAAAACACACCCTTCACTAGTGACTAAGCGCTGACAAATCAGCAGATTGTAGTGTGTAGTAAATAATAATATAATGCAATAATTATGAATTATGAAAGAATCTCTTTTAGTAACATCTGAATAGCATTTTAACCAAATTAGCCTCTTAAACATGTGTGATTGTGTAAATTTATTTATTTATTTTTTGTGTCTGTTGTGCGTTCCTTCAAATCAATTCAGAGGAGGTGAGAAGTGTTCCTGTTGACTCAGGAGCGAGAACATCAAGGTGCAAAACAATTCTTCTAAAACAATGTGTTTTTCCCTTAAATACAACAGGATATGTTCAGCACTGTTAATAGCAACTTCGGTGTTAAAAATAGCAAGGAAATCTAGACATCTAGATGCACAGTGCTTTGATTCATTATGATATGGAGTCTTGCAGAAATTCCTTATGCACTTGCAAAGTTGCATTGCTTTGTAGTTGATGCAAGCAATTATTTATAAAGCACAGACTTTAAATCAGAAGTCTGTTTGACTTTTAACAAACAAAACCAAATCAATATCTTCAAGGTCCACTAAGCAATTACATATTCATGGTTCGCTGCAAGGGGGTCTGGAATACCTTGAGAGAAAGCTATATGTTAGCATTCCCATTCATCACAATAGCAGCTGTTCAGCCAGTGCACACAGGCCAAGAATTAATACAGTATACAATTTTGAACATAATTCATTTTCAAACATCAAAAATGTGACCCTGTCTGCGAAATCCAAGCTTATGTCTCAAAATGTAATTATGAGATAACAAGCATCAAAGTTTGACTTTAACCATTAATTTGACTGTGATTTTAATCTTTGGCAGGCTCTTATGCAGTCAGTATTATAGATATCAAGGTTACATTTTCACAGAATGTTATTTACCGTATGAAGAATGATATTATGTAGAAAACAGTAAATCACACACTGGGTTTTCACAGCCATTGTCACAAATATCACCACAATACTTTTAATGAATGGCTACACTATTGTAAATTTGGTTATTTGTGAGGTTTAGTCAGTTGAAGTTTTAAGGTTAACTGATTTAATTTTGTGTCTGGAAAATAGTGATCTGTGACAGTGTATTATATTGAAAATCAGTGTGTGTGTTTTCTTGGATTTGTGGGAACATTTTATATATATATATATATATATATACAGAATGCACCAAGTGGCATGTTGTTACTGTTTTTTTTTTTTTTTAATTTTACACTTATTCTAATTGATGGGTTTATTATTTAATATTTTCATAATGTAGATGTAAATTCAAGGCACCTTCACTTTTCATTAAAACTAATATAGGCTAATTAAGTAAAATCATTCCATTTGCATTCCTTGTGTTGCTATTACGACATATGTTTAATTAAAATATGGGCAATTAATTATTTAAATATTCTTATGCCTGTATATACAGTAACTCATTGAATATATTAACCTTAATCTCTTTTACTGGGATTCTGCATTATCAGTCATCAGTTTTTACAATTTTAAACAGTAAAGTTGATTTAGTATTTTACATTATTCACACTTTAAAAATATATAAATATTTATAAGAATTATTAAGAATATTAATTAGTGAAACACCTGACCCCAGTAAATGTTACCATTTGTCCTATGGCTGATGCATCGTCATTCTGCAAATACTAAATACTGAAGTATGTTACATTTTAAAAGTAAATGCACATTGTTCTTAAGCACAACATCTTACCCTGCATATTTACTTATTTTTAAATGTACTTATTTAGTGCACCTTTAAAGGTGAGGATCTGCGGCTTTAAAAAGGTAAATATACATTAAATTGCAGCAAACACATCAAAGCAAAAGCAAGATTTAAAGTCAGAAAAAGCATGCAGAAAATGCACATAACAACAAAAAGAAAATAGCATGAGACTCGCTGTGTAGTGGCTAGTGGCAGCTCAAATGAGTCTCATTATTTTCGTTCCACTCTGCATACATGAAATAGAAAGAAATTGCCCTGAGTGTCAGTAGGACAACTACAGGATCTCTCCTTAATGTAGGGAACATGTCAAGGTTGCCCTACTTTTTAAAAAGCAAATGAATGATGCGCCACATACTTGCGAAAACTTTTGTCTCTTTTCGCTTATGCAACTCGCTCGTGCGAAAGATGGATGTGTGTGCGCTATATCCGGCGTAGAGGTTTGCCCTATGAGTGTCGTATCTATCCGTGCATCTCACTTACTCAAGGTTGCAGTGAAATGATAAACTCTACTTCCAGGCCCATTATGATTTTCATTCCCCTGCTGGTAATGGGGCTTGAAAAGAGAATCTGGCTGTAAGTAATTAAGAGGGCTGTGCAGTGCCCCTAATCTGAATATGAAAAGAATGTTCCTGAATTTCAAACATGAACATGATTTGCTCCACTTTCGTTCATCGTTTAATGATTTTCTAAGCCGTTTTGTGCTTTGTGGTTGCTTCTTTGTCACTACGGGCTGAATTAAATGTTATTAAGCGTACCTTCTGTTTTTATTGACATGCACCATCAACAATTACAACTCTCTGAACTAAAACCACTTTCTCAGAGGAGTGAGAAGACTCACAGCTGGATGAGAAATTAACTGGTGGTGAAGAAATAAAGCACGGCAAATATTACAAAATGTGACATAAGATGTGTGTTTCCGCTAATGTTTCTAAGCAACACATATCCTCTATCATTATGGAAAGCTTGTAAACTGGGCCACTCTGCACCCCGGGACCACCCCACTCTTCATCCGGCTGCCCACTGTGCAAACATGTTCAATGATAAATGTTCAAGATCTTCTGGAATATCAGATCATTTTCTCAAGAGAAAATACTATTCATTAAAATGTCCATTGCAGCGGGTTCAGATGAAACTTTTTAATGCTAAGGAACTGCAAATGATATTAACCCTCTTGTGACAACCCCCCTTCTTAAATACAAATGCAGCTACTGTATATAATTTCATCCATATTTATAACATTTACAGAAAACCAAAACACTGATATATGCATCTATCTAAGATGTAATATGTAATTTATTATATTATGTAATTTATTCCTTTGATGGCAAAGGTGAATTTTCAGCAGCGATATTTCTATAATAGTTCTATAATATAAATATTTCTAATATGTTGATTTGAGGCTCAATAATTTTTTTTATATTAGCACTGTTGAAAACAGCTGTTCTGCTTAATATTGTAGTGAAAACCATCCTACACTTTTTCAGGATTCTTTGATCAATCACATTTACCTAAAATAGTTTTTTTTGTAACATTTTAAATGTCTTACTGTCACTGTAATTTGCTGTTTTGAAAGTTCAAAAGTTTAAGTTCATTTTGAAAGTTCAAACTCGGGGCACCATAACAGGCCATTATATGGAGAAAATCCTGAAACAAAACACAATTTCTTTATGACTGAAGAAAAAAAGACACGAACATCTTGGATGACAAGGGGGTGAGTACATTATCTGTAAATTATTGTTCTGGTTTCCAGTTTACGAAACATTTTGAGTCTCAAATACTAAAAAAATGCTCTTTTCTTGAAACAACATAAAAACCCTTGTCAGACCAACAAAATTGCCACAAATGTTGTCCCAACTACTCAAACACAGTTGTCTGAATAAAGAATTTCACATTGTTCAAAATGTTAAGGCTTTGTGAGATCCCAGCATGCATTGCAGCATGAATAAATTATGTAATTACTGTTATAGGATTATTGTTTTGCTGTTTGCTGACTTAATTTAAACTTTTTTTGTTGTTTTGTCATTATTGTTAGTTATTTGTTGCACTGTGATGTAAAGAGCTCATCTTTTAACCATTCTTGAGGTTTGTGTGTCTAGTTTTGAGGCCTACAATATGTTCAACCACTTTTGCTGGATATATTTTTCTTGTAAGAGGTTTTACAGACAAAGACAATGTTGTCTACATGTTAGACTAAGTTATCCAATAAGGTTTGTATAAGAATTTACTGTTTGTCATTTGTAAATGAACAAAAACATTAATACATTAAAAAATAAATTACCTG
>JAHKKF010529244.1:2870-26819 GCA_019740295.1 Labeo calbasu | reverse complement strand
TCTGTAATTTCTTTACCTCATTTCCTCCAACAGCTTTAGTGAGGATGACAGCAGAGGAAACAGGAGGAGGCATACAAGCAACCGTCTGCAACCTGAGAGAGAGAGAGAAGTTAATAAATAACACACATAAATCAGTTAAATCACATTTTTCCCCACTGTATTTCCAAACAGGATTGAGCAACGCTCTACTATAATTACCCTGAGTCACTTTCAGCTAATGAATGAGCAAATTTCAGCTAATGCTTGTGCTGTAGTGACTCATAATCTTAAATGTTATAAAAACATGAAAGTCTTTTCTGTCTGTGAAAGGACGTGTGGAGGTTGCAGGTGAACACAGCGACTCTCTCGCAGGAAAATAACCAAAAGTGCCAACACACAAGACCTCTGGGATCCAGTTACACCCGGCGCAAACCTACCGACAGAGACTCCATTCAGCCAAGCGGCGAATAGGTAGAGAGGGTGACTGTGTGCAAGGAGAAGGACTGAAAAATACATGCACTCACCCTCTGAGAAGCCATCCGTTGATCGCCGTCAGAGCCAGAATTTTGAGAAGGAGCCAAATGGCGATGGGGAAAAATACTAGCGTGAATGTCTGGACGAAGAAATGCAACTTTACGTGCATCAATGCACTTGCCAGCTCCTGGAAAACAGCAAAACAGACATTATTATTATTATTATTTTTTTTTAATCTATAAATTCATAACAAAAAATAAACTGGTACCAGTCATACCTCTGTTTTTAAAGACAAGCCACTGTTAAAGAAAATAACAGATACTGCAATATAGGTGATCGTGAACTCTGGCCGAAGAGGGCCTGAAAGAGAACAGACTTTAATGATTATGGGGAAATAATGGCATGAGGTACAGTATTATGTACGCAGAACTGTATTACCATGTTTTGGGACACTAGGATAATGGCACTAGGGCAACAACGTCGCAGTTTGGACAGGTAAGCATGGATTTCTTCAATTTTGTATTGCTGTACAATATAAATACTATGGGTTATGAACACGGTAGTTATTCGGTTTTGTAAAGGGAGGGACAGTCAAACTACATAGAGATTTTGGGATTTCTAAAGTCAACACCAAATTACATAATGTGCCTATTTTCTATATATTCATGTTAGTGGAAAACAAACATACTGATGACTTTAGCTATAACATTTATTTCTAAGCTACAACTCTCCCATAGAGAATTATGAACCCAAATTCCAAACGAATTTTTATCATGACAATGTTTAATGTTTTCACATATACATAAACAGGAAAAACAGACTGGAAAACAAACTTCTGTCTACCCGAACAGGATTATTCAGATCCGGGTGTTGCAACGTGTCACAATGACAACTTGTTACAACAACCATCAACCTGTTGCCCACGCAAACAACATCGATGAAACACTGTATGATAGAATTCAGATGCATTTAGATATATTTGACGGGATCTCACAATACAACTTCTTACACTTTATTCCAAAACACAAATAATCAGTTATTGATCTCTCCTATGTTCTGTCACATTGCTGCATATGAGTCATTGCGATCATTTCCTAATGTTGATCACGGCATAGTGTTTTATTATTTCTCCATTAACTGATTTTAAAGTTTTCATAGAGATTAACTGTCCTGAAACGTATCCAGGCGTGCGGCTCGATCATACTCACCTCCTTTCACTCCCACGGACGGCGCTAGTTTGGCGCACGTAATGACGAGCACTATACCGATGATAAACCATTCTTTCCGCACACGAGCGATCAGACCCATCGCCCATCAAACCGACGAGCATCAAAAACCGACGAGCACGGCGTCCGTCGAGCCTCTGTCTTCCGGACACATATGCGATACCGTAAAAACCGGAGTCAGAGCGCAAACCCTTTGTGCTTGATTAATATTAATAAGATTCAGAGACAGACCCCGCCCCCTGCGTTAGGATTGGTCAGAGCCTCTGAGTCTGCTATGGTTCGCTCATGAATATTCACCACTGTTGCGTGTAATAATCAAGTGCGTTTAGAATCGTCAGCATTTGTATTTAATAATAATAAGTAAATGCTTTTGAATATTAAGTAGACCGTAATAACTCGTATCAGAGCGCAGAGTGAATGGAAATGCAGAGCTGTTTGGTAATCTCTTGCTCACATAAATCTTATGTGAAACTTTTTAATGACATTGTTAAAAGTTTGGTCTTATTTGGTCTTATTGTTCATTTCCTTTCTTTTCTTGTCTTTTTTTTAAGCCCCCCTGAGATTTTAAGTTTTTCCATGGATTTTCTGATATCCCTTAATTTTCAAGTGACAATTGCCACGTTCAATTGTAATTTTATTGATTTAATTATTAAATTAGAGAAAAGCAAATGCTTTTAGTTTAGGAATTCCAAATGGAAATGTTAAATGTTATATGCCACACATATGCCATACCGTAACAACCGGAGTCAGAGCGCAAACGCTTTGTGCTTGATTAATATTAATAAGATTCAGAGACAGACCCCGCCCCTTGTTTTAGGATTGGTTAGTGGTAGTTACTTATAGCAGTTTGCTATGGTATGCTCATGAATATTCACCACTGTTAAGTGTAATAATCAAGTGCGTTTAGAATCGTCAGCATTTGTATTTAATAATAATAAGCAAATGCTTTTGAATATTAAGTAGACCGTAATGACTCGTATCAGAGCGCATAGTGAATGAAAATGCAGAGCTGTTTGGTAATTAATCTCTTGCTCACATAAATCTTCTGTGAAACTTTTTAATGACATTGTTAAAAGTTTGGTCTATTTTATTTCTTTTTGCTGTTAATTTCTTGTCTTTTTTTAAGCCCCCCTGAGATTTGAAGTTTTTCGATCGATTTTCTGATATCCCTTAATTGTCAAGTGACAATTGCCACGTTAAATTGTAATTTTGTCGATTTAATTATTAAATTAGAGAAAAGCAAATGCTTTTAGTTTGGGAATTCCAAATGGAAATGTTAAATGTTATATGCGACACATATGCAATACCGTAACAACCGGAGTCAGAGCGCAAATGCTTTGTGCTTGATTAATATTAATGAGATTCAGAGACAGGCCCCGCCCCTTGCTTTAGGATTGGTTAGTGGTAGTTACTTATAGCAGTCTGCTATGGTATGCTCATGAATATTCAACACTGTTGCATGTAATAATCAAGTGCGTTTAGAATCGTCAGCATTTGTATTTAATAATAATAAGCAAAAGCTTTTACATATTAAGTAGACCGTAATGACTGGTGTCTGAGCGCAGAGTGAATGGAAATGCAGAGCTGTTTAGTAATTAATCTCTTGCTCACATAAATCTTCTGTGAAACTTTTTAATGACATTGTTAAAAGTTTGGTCTTATTAATTTTTCTGTTAATTTCTTTTCTATTCTTGTCTTTTTTTTAAGCCCCCCTGAGATTTGAAGTTTTTTGATCGATTTTCTGATATCCCTTAACTGTCAAGTGACAATTGCCACTTTAAATTGTAATTTTATTGATTTTATTATTAAATTAAACAAAAGCAAATGCTTTTAGTTTGGGAATTCCAAATGGAAATGTTAATGTTATATGCGACACATATGCGATACCGTAACAACCGGAGTCAGAGCGCAAACGCTTTGTGCTTGATTATTATTAATAAGAGTCAGAGACAGGCCCCGCCCCCTGCGTTAGGATTGGTTAGAGGTAGTTACTTACATACAGCAGTCTGCTATGGTTCGCTCATGAATATTCACCACTGTTGCGTGTAATAATCAAGTGCGTTTAGAATCGTCAATATTTGAATTTAATAAAAGCAAATGCTTTTGAATATTAAGTAAACCGTAGTGACTCGTATCAGAGCGCATAGTGAATGGAAATACAGAGCTGTTTGGTAATTAATTTCTTGCTCACATAAATTTTCTGTGACACTTTTGAATTACATTGTTAAAAGTTTGGTCTATTTTATTTCTTTTTTCTGTTAATTTCTTTTCTTTTCTTGTCTTTTTTTTAAGACCCCCTGAGATTTGAAGTTTTTCGATTGATTTTCTGATATCCCTTAACTGTCAAGTGACAATTGCCACGTTAAATTGTAATTTTATTGATTTAATTATTAAATTAGAAAAAAGCAAATGCTTTTAGTTTGGGAATTCCAAATGGAAATGTAAAAAAAAAAAGAAGAAGAAGAGAAAGTCTTATTTTTGTAATCATCTTTTTAATAAGTGACCACAGAAGCTGTTTCATACAAGGACAAGAAAATGTTATTCACTGTGTTATCTCTTGTCCCTTCAAGCTGCTTCTCTTCATTAGGCCTCATCCTCATCATCCTCCGTGTGTGAGTGAACATGGACGGACTGAACTCTGGACTGGTTCTGGTCGGGTCTCCTCAACAGAGAGAGGCAAATCCATAGAGTGACCGTCGATTTCTGTGTACCCATTAGCTGCAAATTTTAAAACAAGATAAAAATGACAGGTTACATCTTCATTCGGAAACAAACTCGTGTTACTAAATTGGCACCACGTTCTTTCAAACAAAAAAACAAAAACAAACAAACAAAAAACATACCTCTACAGGGAAAAACAGTAGTCAACATCTTCCAGACAGCAGACAGACAGAAGGACACTGATGAACACACAGCCCCTGTACAGTAACACTGACAGTTACACATGGTAGTCAAGCGCCATCCTACGGTTTTCTGTGAGTTCTGTGGTTTCCTGACACAAAAACCATAGAGCGACTCCCCGTAGTTTTTCAAACAAAAGCTCATAATGAAGCGCTAAGTGCAAAAAAAAAAAAAAAAAAACTATATGGTATTTGTATAAGTTGTATTTATTAATAACAGTGTGTATTTGTAATAATTTATAAGGTGGTCTACAGTAAATAATTGAGGTTTCTTGGTTTTTTTGTGTATGTGAGTAGTGTTATTCATTGAAGCAAAGAGTCACAAACTCAGAATTCCACTAATCAAGGGCAAATCTCTTTACTTTAACACACAACACTTTATTATTATCAGTGTTATTATTAGTAGTAATAACAATAATTTATTATTATTATTATTATTATTATTATTATTATTAGGCTACAGAAACAGAAACCCTCTTCACAAAACACAACAGACCGTTCATAATTGTTTTTTCTTGGAAACTATTTGTTAACAATTCACGTTTTACAGTAAAAAAGTAATATTTTCAGTAGTAGTTATAAAATAGTAGGCTACATATATTTTGTACACAAATACTTTTAACCTAGCTTTATTTTTCTACTTTATACAAATAAATATTTTATGAAAGTTTTAATTAATAAAATATATGAAAAAGTTTAATGACTTACTCGTTGGAATTTTGCATGTTTGATGAGACTCAAGAAAGTGAGTGGATGCAGGAACAAAACGCGGTTTTGCCAGTCTCAGTGTCAAAGCAAACAGCATGCAGATTGCTTTTTGAACCAACTTGTGATTGGACTACGCACTACGTGCGCTTTTTATACGTGATGCGCTCTCAGTTTTCATAGAAGTAGAAATGACAGGAAGCGCACGAACACACACACACACACTTGCATTTGTGGTTTACGGGGACTCTCCATAGGCATAAATGGTTTTTATACTGTACAGACCGTATTTTCTATCGCCCTACACCTACCTTATATCTAAACCTAGCCCTCACAGGAGACTGTGCACACTTTTGGAATTTCATAAAACACTGTTTAGTATGTTTTTTAAGCCTTTTGTTTTACGGGGACACAGGAAGTGTCCTCATAAACCATGTTTACGTTGTAGTACCCATGTCATTATACATATTTGTGTCCTCATAAACCATATATACCAGAATACACACACACAGACACATATATATATGAGTGGTGGACGAAGTACACAAGTCAAGTACTTGAGTAAAAGCACATATGTATAGTCATATATTACTTCACTAAAAGTAAAAGCGCTCCTTTTTCAATTTTATTCGAGTGAAAGTACAAAAGTATCAGATTTATTATGTACTTAAGTAAAAAGTACTGATAGATTTATTTTGAAATTTTATATAGGCTACTTAATTTAATTTTATATTAGCACAAAATACCTACTGCTCAAAATACCTGTGAAGTTTACACTGCGATGTGAGGGAAAACAGATTTGACGATCTAATTTTCACCATTAAGAAAAAAGTTTTTTAAAGCTTGTTGTTTTGCATAACGTTATATGACATGAGAATAAGGGCTGAAATTAGCAAGAACATTTTAAGGAAAATATAGTTATATTTTTTATAATGATTTTTTCCTCTCAAACTTTGTCTGTGGTGTAAAAACACCCCTGACCAAATGCCCCCAGAGGACATCACTTCCCACTTTGATAATTTACCATGTTCTGAACATCACATCCTTTCTTTTTCCCTCGGATGTAATCTATCTAGGTGGTTGAATAAAAATATTTGGGCTTTATATCTAAAAATGACCTCAACTTAGCACCAGCTAGCTTGTTAGCTAGACAGTTAGCATCAGCTAACAATATTTACTTATTTTCAGTATGGTTATGAATAAATTCATATCTGTCTACTCTGTATGCACATTGGCACATTGGCACATTGGGACAGATAGGGTGGATAGTATGCACATTGGGACATTGGGACAGATAGGGTGGATA
Organism: Labeo calbasu; assembly: GCA_019740295.1. NCBI lineage: Eukaryota > Metazoa > Chordata > Actinopteri > Cypriniformes > Cyprinidae > Labeo > Labeo calbasu. Next base: position 20,229 of record JAHKKF010529244.1, on the reverse strand, counting down.
GTATGGACATTCAGTCTGTGATAAGACGACGGAAAGAAACACTCATGAATAGTCAATTAACGCCATCTAGTGGTGCTGAACTAAATCTTTGAACCACGGGTTTTTAACTACTTAATGTTTATCAAATGAAAGGTTATAATAAAGTGTTACCAAAGAAAAAAAGGCATTTGTCTGGGTTGAACTTATGGAATTTTTTTTTATTTGTAATAATTTAATCATAGGCTATAACAAATAATTGTTGTTACTTTTTCGTGTAGTGTTCAGAATCCCGCTATAAGGTTAAGAATTCAAATCTTAATCACTGAACATATTATTTATTATTATTATTATTATTATTATTATAAAACAAAAAAAACACGCTACACAAGCCGTTCAACTTTCTTAACAGTTTTACAGTTAAAGTCATATTTACAATTGTTGATGCAATAAATAACAGGCTATATTTTGTACACAAATACTTTAAACTTCACTCTTCTCATTTTTCTACTTTTTGCAAAATAACTTTTTTTTTTTTATTGAAGTTTTAACAAATGAAATAGACTGACTTGTTGTATTGGAGTTCTGCATCTTCGATGGATTTCCTTGGAGCTATTTTTTGCACAGACTTTCTCTTGTCCTTTGTGAATCAAAAGTAGGCGGGGAATCACACAAGGGTTGTGTAAAGCTATAGGGCGCCTTTCTCATTGGTAAAGGGTTCTTGTTTCTAGTAAAAGGGACCTTATTAACTTGTTTAGAAACCTCCAATAGTATTTAATATTCATAGGCCTAAACAAAGCCTAAACTGCGAAGTGAGGGCAGAGCGGTTTTTAGATCTGCCATTAGAGTTGCCACCTTTTGAAGACAAAAGTTTATTCAAGTCCAGATTTATTGATTTAATGTGATCACTGTCCTGCTGAGAAAAAAAAAAATAAACCAGCTTTTTTTTTTTTTTTTTTTTTTTTTTAAGTTCTTACATTAAATCCAGCCTGGTCATAGCTGGTCAGCAGGCTTGTTTTAGAGGGGTTTTGGCCAGTTCTTTAGCTGGTCAGACTGGAAGACCAGCTGGAACGACCAGCTAAAAAAAATTAAACATTAAAAAAAAAAAAAAGATATGCTACAAGTATATGCTAAAACAATTGTATTTATACTTTGCTCATGAAGTTGTTTTTTAAACTAAAATGTTACTTACTTAGGCCAACAACACATTTAATCATACAAATAATTCTGTTTTGGTAGACACTTACGTAATAGTTTGATGTGTGTCAAACTGTTTATCCAGGACCACTTTGCATCACATGGACAAAGAAGATTGACCATGATCTGCGAGATCTTTTACTGCAAGTCTACCTTTGTAAACAATTTACACAAGAAACACGTAATTATCACAATGGCACAGGTTACAAAAAATTATTAGACTAGATACATTTGTACATGTATTTAATTTTTACATTTATTTATTTTTTATTTTATCTTATATTCATATGAAACCATAAGAACCCTAATGTATTGATGCAGACCATTTGTTATAACAGAATGATTTGATATACTATTTTATGCAATGTGCATAAAAATGTCCATAATGTCATAACCCCTTTCTATACAATGTGTCTATATATTCCATCTAATTTGCATATTAATGTGGCAAACCATAATAGTAAAAGAATTGGGAGTAATAACCTGGCAACATTTTCTTAAGAATATCTCATATAGGAATATTGATCTAAAATCTCTTTCCCTATTAACTTACGTGTCTCCCCAAAACGCCTGATGAACATGCTGTTTGTCCTGCATTCAAATTAGGCCCTGTTTCGTAACAAAGACATACTCTTATTGAAACCCCATAACATTTTTCAGAAATATTTACAAAAAAAAAAAAAAAAAAAAAAAAAAATTGAAAATGAGTCAGATTTAAATGATAATAAAATATTAACCCTAAGTGTGCTAAATTTGATCATTGTCAATATCAGTTATTTTTATTAAATGGTTATTCCAGTTAAAAAAGGCTGCTTAAGGGACTGTCTAATAATGCGTAATATAAATAGAAAGAGGTAATGAGGCTCAAATCCAGTATTAATATAGGTGTGCTTAAGCAAACTGAACACAAATGACTCAGTCTACTTATCTCTGTTACACTATAAATGTGAATAAAAGTACACTGCACAAATATAAATAGTTGAGAAAATGTAAAAAAAAAAAATAAATAAATAAAAAAAATAAGGCAACTTGATGAAGATTTTTGAGTTCTCTCAGTAGATTTTTTTTTTTAGTTCTTTTCAGTAAAGATGCTTTGTTTAGCCAATGTAAATTTGATTGTTCATGCAATGCAGATTGTTTTCAATGTTTTGATTTGGCTAATAAAAAAAATCTTGTCAGCAACTGAAACAACAATTATTGTCCTTCAGGTAATTTTTTTCTGTTTCCTGGATGACAAAATGAATGTGTAAAACACCACCCATTAGAAACCTATGAATGACAAACAGTGAATTGTAACAAATCTTAATGGATAACTTAATATTAGACAATATTGTCTTTGATTGCAAAACATCTTACAAAACTAAGATTTTCAGAAAATAGTTGTAAGGTGTTCAATTTACTCTGGGACAAAGTTTTTTTTTTTTAAATGTAGTTTCAAGAATATCGCATTTTTTAGTATTTGAGATTCAAAATGTTTCTTAAAAATATTCATGAAAAAAAAAAAATGTAGTTGCATTCAGAGGCGTCATGCCGCGTGAGGCATCACCCACGATTCTGTTGAGCTTATGAAAAAATGAAATAATACTTGAGAAAAAACAAAAAAAAAAAAAACAAAACACACTTGCATTGATCTGGGAGACACTTCTCAATTCCAAGAACAGAGTTCTCCAGCTCATTTTTTATTCTGCAAGCTCATGCTCATCCTTGTTCACCTTTCAGTTTAGTCTTCATTGTGCCCTAGTTAGGTTCCTTAGCTACTGATTATGCTCACCTGTCTCTCATTAAGAGCCCTTGTTAACAGTTCTCATGTGGTAGTGGTGTTTAAACGTGTATCTCCTTGCATATCTACTACTAAAAAGCATTTTTTTTTTTCACTGGTATAATCTTGTTTTTGTTATTGGTGGGCTGCAATAACAGGCCAGATCCAGGTAGCTTGTGTTATGTTCCTATTTAGATTTCTAGGGGCAAAGGGGAAGTAACGTTATGGATTGAAAGTTTGAAACGGCAGAGAGATAAACATTGAACCAATCTCAGTCCCAGCACTCAATACACAGATTAGGATGGAAGTAAATAAATTTACAATAAACAAAATAACATATAGTGCAAAAAAGATTCAAGCAAACAATTTTAACATAAAAGGAGCATCTCTTCAAGAGCAGGTAAAGCCAAAATAACAAACAAAAGATTGCTACCTGCCAAAGGAAATCTAGCTAACCTGTAAACAAAATATAAATAAACAACAGAATTCTTACCTTACTTCCTAACTAGCAAAAAGAGGAAAAAATGAGGGCAAAAGAAAATGGCACCCAACTCCCTACCGCTTCAGCACTCAAAAAGAAAGGCACACAACTCAAAGCTGTGCACTGCAGCCAAATCACATTTAACTTTGGTTTTACATTTAAGCTTAATACATAGAACTGCACACTACAGTCATTGCACTAATATTAAGCTTAAAACACGCAACACTCTGGGACTGGCAACATCTCAACACACTCATGCTTTCAGGAGAAGAACTCTCTCATTGGCTCACTCTCTTGATCTTCTTAAATACTGCTTCCTCTTGATATTGATGAGGAGCAGCTGGTAGGTCCAATCACCTAGATTTGAACAGGGAGGAGCACAGGAAATAGAACAAAACATACAACAAAAACCACAACTCCCAGAAGGCCATTAGGGCCCCACTGGCAGCACATCATGAATGACATACACGATAGTAAAACACAAATTTATACATCCTGAGACATAACACTTGCAGTTAATGCTGGGTAGTTTTAATGCAATCAGTTACTGATTCCAAATAACATGACAAAAACTACAATCAGGAATGTAATCCATTACATTACACATTTTAGGTAATATAATCAGCCTACTTTTTGATTATTTTTGAGCTATAATGCTGTTGTGACATTGATTTGAATCTGATAATCTTCTTCTATATTGATATAAAAATACAAAGAGAAAAAAAATGTCATCCATTAATTGTTATTAACAACATGAAGTGCATTAAACATTACATCAAGGATTCTGAAACTGGGCTTTGTGAGTTCAATGAAAAGTTGATAAATGTAAATGTAAAATATTAAATTAAAATAAATCATTTTTAAATAATAATAATCAAAATAAAACACTTACTATAAAAGTAGGTATATTAGGTAAAAGAGGTTCAGCTATCTGTGTTATCTGATCAGAGCTTCCACTTTCCAGTGAAGTAGGATAGGAGAAGTCCACTTCCAAAACAAAAGGATTACATATAATGTACTTGGCCCCTTGCCATCCAAGATGTTCATGTCTTTCTTTCTTCAGTTGTAAAGAAATTATGTTTTTTGTGGAAAACATTTCAGCATTTTTCTCCATATAATAAACTGATATGGTGCCCCGATTTTGAATTTCCAAAAAGCAGTTTAAATGCAACTTCAAACGATCCCAAATGCAGTTGTAAACAATCCCAGCTGAGGAAGAAGGCTCTTATCTAGTGAAACAATCGGTTATTTTTAAGGAAATAATACAATTGATATACCTTTTTAATGTCAAACGCTCATCGTGTCTTGCCTGTTTTTGTTCCGGTTCATGACAGTTAGGGTATAACTCCCATCTCATGTTCTCCCTCAATCTCATTATCTCATTTTTTGTTATTTATTTTGTTAGATGACAAAATAAATCAATTTATTCTGAACACCTGCTTAAAACTTATAGGAGACAAATGTAAGAAACTTTAAAGAACAAAACTTTAAAGGGATAGAAATGTTGAAAGAATGAATTAAATAAATGAATTAAATTTCTAGTTTATAGTTTCTTCAAGCTGCTTCTCTTTTTAGAGTGTTTAATAATCCTTGTTAATGTTACTTTATAATAACCAAATTTTGCATGTGCAGAGTAAATCTTGTGTTATGAAAAATACATACTTTCACAAAGTAAATTCAGTCTGTATTATTCAAAATCTGATTTTGAAGCACGCATGACGAATTTGTATTTGTTGGATCATAAATGAAAAGAGAGGGAGTCCAGGGTGGAAATTAAGTTGTTTTCTTAATAGCATTTATTCAGTGTCAGATGCAAAGTAGCACAGAACAGGGGGGAAAAAAAAAGACAGGACATTGAATAAATTAATTACACATTACATTTAAATAAAAAAAAAAAAACACAACATTGGGGGGAATGAATATACATTCATATGCTGTCATACAGTATCACTGATACATGTGCTTTTAGCTTTTAGATGTTGAGACAAAGCTTGTATCTGGTTTTCACAATTTTATAATCGGATTCCAGATATTACAAAAATTAGATAATGGACCAAAAGTATTAATAAAGCTGAAGTGTTTTGAACATTATTTAGTATGTACTGGTTTTGCCTGATTAAAAACCATTTATCTTTATTTAAAAACAGCTGATGTTCTGGGCTGACTGTATCCTGCCAGTCATGTGAATAAATTAATGCGATATAATTAAAAATGATATATAATAATAAATGCTGTATAAGGCACATATTATTGCACATTTTAATTGCACAAGGGGGGAACATTTAACTGTTCAATAAATAGACTGCCTGGGGGAAGAAACTTCTTTTGCTTGCCTGTCCAGAGGTCTGATTTATAAACGTTGCGTACACAAAAATGGGCATATAAATATGCGCAAGCAGTTTTTGCACACACATATCTGGATTTATTATTGTACGCACCATATGGACATTCTAGACCATGCATACGAACTCTTTTGGAGTGAGAAAAGTAAGTAAACCATTTTAAACTGTTTTCATTTTGATATGCATTTACATTAAATATTCCACTCCAATACTGCAGATAAGCACTACAATTACAAAAAGTCATTATGGAGAAGTTGGGGGAAAAAAAAGAAGAAGAAGAATTTAGACATTTGTAGTGGATGTGCTCGATCACTTTTCCTGTGGTATTCTATGTTTTAATGTTTTAATTAGTGAAGAGAACTGCAGATCACATGTTATGAGAAAATATTTTAGTGAGAACAATGCTAAATGTGGTGGTGGTGGTTGGTATTGGTGGTATTGTTGGTGGTCGAATGGTACATTTTCCGGTTTGAATAGGACCAGTGATAACAGCTTACTGTAAAACCGCAGGTGCATAGAGGTGCTAATGTCGTGTTAAGGCATCTCTCCACATTATGAAAAATATCTCTGTATTTAAAGGATACAACTCAAAGAAAATGGTAAGATTTGGTTTCCTTTTTAAAATACTTTAAAACGCCCGAGTCAGACAAATTTACAGTGCAATAAATAGGCCTATATCTGTTTCCACTAAAAACAGATGTTCACCATATCGGCATAACTGCATAAAGCTAATTTGTTTTGAATTGTTTAAAACAATCGAAATACTATTTGGCCACTGTAACAGAATGAGATCAACTATATTCTAAAAATCAGAGAACTAAGTTAAACCGTTTTGTTTTTATGGTTATTTTTTTTGTTTACATTTATTATAAAACATAAGGATACTGAAAAAACCTTTAGCAATAAAAATGAATGTTTATGGCACAAATGGAATAACAGTCACTATGTATCTCGTATTTTGTTAATGTCTTCTTGTAACTTTGGCAGTGGATGGAAATATGCAGATGAGGTTATACATAGTAAAACTTGGCAATGTAATCTCCATATATGGATATTTCAGGGAGGAGACGGGGTGGAGTATTGCTTAATTCTGGCATTAAAACATTATAAAGGAGCTTTTTGACTATGGTATTGCTTGGAATAGTGTGTTTCTTAAAAATTGAAATAAAGGCCTGTAGCTAAAGCATAAAAAATGCAAACCATACAGCAAAGTAGAAGACATTACCACCAAATGTCATTCTGAGTACCCGAATAGCAGTGCATCTCAAATATTTGGTGTTTTAAAACCCTGAGTAGCAAGTCAGTTATCCAGGAGCGAATCTTCAGTGTCTCCTCTAGAAGTCCTTAAGGAAACTGCAGCACAATCACAGACTATTTTTTGACAATTGAAGATGCTGGGTCTGTAAAGAGAACAACAGAAAACTTTCCTTTATTATTTATTTCCTTTATCCTTTATTTTTGGTACAAGACGTTTGCTGATCATTCTTTAGTGAAAAAAAAAAGTTGACAATTAAAATGAATACATTCTAGGGCTGCCCCCAAATAGTCGACTAAACGTTAGTCGATATGAAGAGGGCTTGGTCGAATACATTTTCATTAGTCGGTTAGTCGCAAAAAAATCACGGCTTTTTGCTCTGATATTTTTGATTTGTATTAATGTTCTTTAAATTATTTGTTCCACATTTTGTCTTAAATATAGTTGTTCTAAACAAATTGATCAAATACTTAGGCTGTTAATTTGTTTGCCGCCTTCTTTTTTATTCTAAGTTTTGGCGTTGTGCGATGTGCCATGTGCATTTATTAAATTGTCCGTTTTTGTTAATTTTCCTTTTGAACAATATAAAAATTATATTAATTTTCCACTGTATTTTTATACCAAACAGCGTTTTTGCTACAGTATTTATTTGTTTTTGTTTTATGCCTTGTTTTGTACTAGGCCTGAGTTACTAATAAGTTTGTTTGATTTATTTTAAAGAACGAATTTTAGTTTATTTTATTCAAAGCTGTTTTTTTGTTTGTTTGTTTGTTTGTTTGTTTGTTTGACATGTAACTGTTACAGTTTGTATTTTTGATAATAAATTATTAAAATGCAGTCTGATTGCTGTTTTTATGTTATAATTAGCCTATAACATTCCGGCCACTGATTTTTGTGTCCGTAAGCGCTGTATACTTTAAACGCTTTACTATTCTGTTTTAAGCGCTTAATTTTCATTTTGAACGCGCTAATATCATGCTTTAGCATTTTCTGTCATATGGAAGTGTTAAACTTCAACTTGGACTGTACCTTTCCTTGTATATACGCAAGTTATTATATTAATATCATAAATGAACGATTATTCGACTAATTGCTAAAATGCAGGAGTGTTAGTCGACTAGGAATATCTTTAGTCGGGGGCAGCCCTAATACATTCACCACCTTACAAATGCTGTGCAGATCGGTTTCAGGTGATCCAATAATATTTTTTCCTTTTCCTTTAGAACGGAGTATAAATATAACACTATATGGATGACTTCTTTCTTTTTATTAAGCGCTCTCTAAAATTGCCCATAGTGGTTGGAGACGTGTAGCAGGCAAACAACAGAAAAGAGAAATTTGTAACTATGAAATACAAACACATTTCTAGTTTATTTGTAATATTCACTTGACAACAGCCGCTTTGCTTGAGAACATTTTTGATTCACTCTCAGGCGTATGGAAGCCCTTAGGAGCACATCTAATCTGTCCTGGGTTTAAGAGCTACTTTTAGCATTAAAATACTTGACGAATTAAGTTTAGATGAAAAATATACATTCCAAAAATTAGGACTTACGTTACTCCCAAATTTCCACATTTCCTCCCCCTCCCTTTCATTTTATTTTTAAGTGAATGCAGCATCTTTAGAACTGCTGCACTGCTCATGTCCATCCATAAAACAATACAAGTAATACTTGCCTTTTTGCATCCCGTCCTCTAGAAGAGATACACCACCAAGATGACTGGAAAAATCAGCAAAGTATACAGCCTGTGCTGTTCAGAGGAGTTTCGAGGTTTTGGGGTGGAGTGTCGTGGCACTTCAGTGAGGGATAATGCTGGTTCTGTAAAATACAGTCAAGGGTATATTAACAATATAGTTAATATGGGCACAATTATTTCTGGGTCAATATCACCAAACAAAACAAAAAAAACTTGACAATCCAACTTCAGCAACTGCTACCATATGCCAAATCAAAAATGGGTTTTTACACAAATTATCCAAGAAATTATGATTCTTTACATCAATAGGATAACCTAATGTTATCAAGGCTTTAGCAAAAAGCATTTGCCTGTTTGGATTCAATGCAGAAAACTCAGCTCAACTTATTTTACAACTTTATTAGCACAATCATTGAGCTATTTATGATTTTTATAAACCAGATTCTGGAACACTACAAACAAACAGATATATTATAGTAATATCCTTACTTTTGACAACAAGTGTAGCTTTAATGTCATGCACCTTCTCCCCAATGACTCGTATTTTATAGCGGCCTGAGTTATTGGAGCTGACATTCTGGAGAATCAGGATTCTCTCTTCAGTTTTCAGTAAGACTCCAGGATTGCTCTTGGGATTACAGTCCCCATAATGTTCATAGAGACAGAACTGTGCAAGAAGATAATTTTTCACATGTTCCCCTGTAAACGTTATTTTTACTTGTACGACTCTGTCCAGTTTTGCCGTTTCCAAGGATATGTTAACATTTTGTCCATCAGTTGCCTCCAACTTCTGCTCATCTTCACACAAAGCAACTGTTGAAGACAAAAAGAAAAATGCGTACTATGGTCTAGAACAGTGGTTCCTAAAAATCTCATGCAGTTATTACAATTACCTAATTTGCTAATAAACCAGTTTTACAGAGTACAACAAAGACTACTGGATAATGAAATGTGTGAATAACAAAATAATAATAATAATAATAATAATAATAATAATAATATAATAAAAAAAAAAATCAGTCTGTAATTAAACACAAACATGCAATACTTTTCCAGTACTTCAATGCTCTAATATACTATCCAGTTTAAATATTTTTAATGTGATGACCAAAAAACATTTTGTTTATGTTTTACAGGTTGCCCCATTTGTAAAACCCAACATTTCAAAACATTACATTTATCAGGAGAGTAATGAGGAAACTAATTTTCCCTTTTGATATCTCTTTTGATATACTATAGAAACTACAGAAATAATCTCAATAATAAACGGAGCAATTCCAATAAAGATCACTTAAGTAAGTACTATTAATACTCAAGATGAATGTATAAGCCGTCGTCAACATACAGTTTAAAAGGCATATGAAATGTAACAATTTCCTAACCTCTCAACCATAAACTTATGTCCGCGTTTAATAAAAAAATTGCGAACTCTGCTGGCAGTCCAGTTTTATAGCTTAATACAAAAAGGGGCGTCATTCATCTAAGTTAGCCCGAAACTCACCTGTCATTAACACGACGACAATTACATAAAATTTCATCCTGGACGTCAAAATACGTAACGCAACGTTTGATTTGTTCTTTTAAAAAACGTCAAGAAAAAAAGAACAGATGTAACAGCTAGCCAGCTATGTTGTGTTATGGCAGCCCAGCCGGCCTACTGGCCCCGCCCTAGCTCTACGCAACAAATTTACAGCGCATGCGCATTTCTAAATCATCCGGTAAATACCGACACTATGACGCCAGCCAATCAGGTAACGTGGTCTAAAAACGTCGACTCCCATTGCTTTCACGCAGAATTCTATACTTGGGAAAGGCCCAAGCGCTTTCGGTATCAACTTGACTGCGAATTTGCGATCGGCTTCGGTTTTGGAGCGGTGTGACCAGCATATGTCAGTTAGAAATATACGGAAAGAGTTATATTAATGTATGATATATTCCTGTTTATTATATTCATGCGGCCAGTTTCAGATCTAACAAAACTGATATTCAGAAAAAAATATTTACTTTATGTAGACTGCCGAAGTGAGGTTCTATACTATATTTAATACTGTTTCTCATGCAATAGGCAATGTAGGTTACAATATTAACTAACGTCATATTTTGTATTAATCTAGCTTATAATTCTATTATCGATGTAAATATTCATTGTGTATACTAAAGTAATACAGATTCAATACTTTTAGATGGCAAAATTCTTTACTTACTGCGATATTGTAGGTTACCACCAAGGCGTAATGGCTATCGTTGAACAGCCGGAGTCTTCTTCCTCGTTTTTTATTGGAGCCAGTAACAGAACGTGCCAAACGTGTTCTGATTGGTTCCTATAGCTCTAAAATGCATTTTTGAATGGCTGGTCGCTGCATGTGACTGAATATGCATGTGACGTCACCGTCAGTTGAGCGGCTGTTGTTGGGTGGCTTTGGGTTTAACGTGAATGTTGCGACAGAACACACACACCTCTAAAACCAGAACGAGTTTTGCGACTGACTGTACAAATAGATTTGACAAGAAACCTGAGGTATATTTTACAGACTGCTGAAAGCTACTGAAAAGAGAAGCAAATTAATCGATTAATCAATTCAAAGAAACAGATGGTCTCCGGGCAGCCAAACACGGATTTGCAGTCATGTTAATGTGTTGAATTGTGCAGTAAAATCATAGCCTATATATTGTATTATAGTATATTGTATTGACAACTCATCAACTAAATATTCACCATCTAAAATTCTACATATCTGGATGTTTTTAAATAAACACTGACAAAAACTATATACGTTTTTCAGATGGACGATATGACGATATATATAACATTGATAACATTAAAGTGATTACCGATGTTTAGACCAACCTATTTTGTATTTACAAAATTAGTTCACAGGCAAATTTGCTTAATTTATTTTCCCCGACGTCAAAATCAGACACACATAAGTGTTAGAAAACACGATTCCTGGCTGCATCAATAACCATTGACCACTGGATGTTTAAGTTGTTAGGAGCATTATATCAAATTCAGCAACCTTTAGTTTAAACTGATTAAACGTTTTCGCATCTTCCCTAATAAATCCATTCACGCTGAAAGCTCTTTTGCGACTCAGTTGCCAATCATATCCTAATGATTTTTGACATAAAAGAAAAATCGATCATTTTGACCCATTTATTTTTGGCCATCGCTGCAAATATACCTGTGCTACTAAAGGCTTGTTTTGTGGTCCAGGGCAGTGTTGCCAGATCGGGTTGACGATTTCCAGCCCAAAAGGTTACCAAAACCCGCCCACTTCAACAAAATCCAGCCCAAAATTTTTACTGCCAAAATAATGTGATGGAATTTTATTGCCATGTCAATCAAGATTGATAAGGACCATTTTAAAAAAAATAAAGATGACAAAATAAAATAAAGATAAATCAGTTTCACAGGAATATGAATCAAAACAGGGCAAATGCATTAAAGCAGAGGTCTCAAACTCAATTCCTGGAGGGCCGCAGCTCTGCAGAGTTTAGCTCCAACCAGCTCCAACTCACACCTGCTTGGAGTTTCTAGTAATCCTGAAGACCTTGATTAGCTGGATCAGGTGTATTTGATTAGGGTTGGAGCAAAAATGTCCAGAGCTGTGGCCCTCCAGGAATTGAGTTTGAGACCACTGCATTAAAGGGATTCAGAAGATATGCTTAAAATGCCCAGAAATATGTTAATAATAATAATAACAATTAACAACAATAATGTGTTTACCGTAGAACTACAGCACGTATTTCATAAAGTAGAACATCATGCAGAACTTTGCACAGTTAAAACTGTTCAAGTCCAGCAGCTGTCAATGCCAAGTATACCAGAGTAGTCTGGACTGTTTAAAAGATGTTCTGATGCAGGACAGCATCGTATAGTCCCCATATTCAGTTTGATTTTTTCAGTTACAATTATACTTATAAATCTTCTATTCATCTCTCACTACGTGTAATCCACGTTGTGAGATTTAAGTCACTCTAAAACGTTTTATCGTGTAACTTATATTTAGGCCACTTTGCCATCGCAATCACTCAAATAAAATGAATGAATGAGTATATAGCTGGACATTCAAAATCTTGCCCTTTATAGCGCCAAAACCCCATCACTCACGAGTCATCACATCTCACCAACATAAAATATGGTAAATTGATTGACGGGTCTCTGTTAAATGATGTTGATGACTGCACTACACATTTTTTTTACTGTGATACTTTGAGCTCGAACATATTAAAATAACATGACTAAAGATAAAAGCGAAGAAAAAAAGCAGCTGATTGGGCGGCTTTTAATTGTTTTAAAGCAGCCCAAATTTTGTCTACCCGCCCAATGCGTTATTCTCCGGTCCAAGCCGATCAAAAGAAGCACTATTGGGCGGCAACCCGCCCAATCTGGCAACACTGGTCCACTCCAGGGTCAAAAATATTTTAAGTTTCACGGGCCGTCCAATAAGATTTGAGCATTACATCACGTGACCACAGCAAGGCTAGAGAGTTGTCGCCAGAGGGGATACAGCTCAGACCGGAAACTAACAATGAAATGAATTGTTCTACCTATTAGATTGTGTTTTATTAACGTCTACACCTACCCCAATCCTAAACTTAGCCCTTACTATAATACAAAAACAGTATTATTGTTGTACAGTGTGATTGATGCCCAGTAGCCAGAGCTGTCATTTTAGAACAGATGGTTATTAATATGTTACATGTTCTTAATATATTTTTTTATTAATTCTCCACTGAATTATGTGATCTGGAGGAGAACACTGACTGTTTTCTTCCACGTGCGTGAGTGTTATATGAGTCAGAGCGTGTTCACGCTCTAGATCTTCCATATATTGCATATTTAATGCAGTTAACGCGCTGACCCCACCCCCAGACCTGTACATCAATTTATATTTCATACAGTTGACTCTTGACAAATATGATGCAGGGCATAACTGCATTTATGCAAAATTCAAGATATTGGTGCAAAAAATGCCCCTGTATGCGTTTTGTTTCATATCACAGAGGCAGCAAAAGCAATATGACAGGAGTGCTGATTTTGTCCTGATCTTGTCCTGATGTATCACAAGCTTAAATGTCATTGTATACAACAGTTCAGTAAATAATAAGTTGATATAGTGTTATATATTTCAAACATTAAGTTTTTGTTCAATTTTGCTGTACGCTATTTAGCGTGTCTTAAAACATGGTGGCGACTACCTAGAATTCAATGCACAGTGACGCAGATTTCCATTCTCTATAAAACTCTTTTCGACTGACTTCTGAACACAACACTACGGATCATGAAATTTTGGTTTTCAAACATATGACATGAAAGAGGTTGTTTTTCAAGGCAAGGCAAGTTCACTTATATAGCACATTTCATACACAACGGTAATTCAAAGTGCTTTTCATAGAAGGAATTAAAATAATCATTTACAAATAATGACAACAATAAAAACAAGGAAAAACAAGTGCAACATATGTTTAAAGAACAGACACGAAGTATGATTATATATGATATTTATTATTATAATTATTACTAGTACTTTCTCAGATTCTCTGCAATGCTCTGTATTTGACTGTTACTTAAACACAATTAAGGAAGACACAACATGCATTTGCAGGTCCATTTTAAATGGACAGTTAATTCAAAAATAAAAATTTACTCTCATGTTGTTTCAAGGTTGTATGACTCATTCTTTTGTAGAAGATGCTTTGAAAAATGTGTCAGTGTTGTTTTGTTCACACTGTATACATTCTATGTGATACTAGTAAGATAGGGTGGATAGTATGCACATTGGGATGCAGGGATGTTTAACTATCAAATCGGACATTTACAAAACATTTGTGAATCTGGAGGAGAGTTTTGGGGAAGGTCTGTTTTACACGCAAGTTACGCAGACTTTACTCATATGTTTACACAAGTTTCACGAATGGGGGCCCTTGAACCTACAGGCCAATTTGCACATTACATACTCTTTTCAAAACTGTAAGGAAACAATATCAATATGGTAATCTATAAAAATAAAAAGAAGAAGAAAATAGAATAAAGCCTTTTTTAATAATCATTTTAATAAATGACCACAGAAACCATTTCATACAAAGTAAAAAAAAAAAAAGTGCATTTTCATCAGGCATCATCATCCTCATCATCCTCAGTGAGTGAATGGACATGGACGCACTGAACTCTGGACTGGTTCTGGTCGGGTCTCCACAACAGAGAGAGGCAAATCCACAGAGTGATTGTCCATTTCTGTGTACCCATAGGCTGTAAATTTAAGAAAAGTTGAAAATGTCCACGTAAAAACAGTGGATAAGCTTTTTTAAAAAAAAAAAACAAAAAACAAAAAAAAACTTGTTAATAAATTAACACCAGGTTCATTCAAGGAAAAAAAAACATACCCCCACAGGGAAAGACAGAAGTCAGCATCTTCCAGACAGCAGACAGACAGATGAATATTGAGGGACACACGTGTGTGACTGCAGCCCCTGTACAGTAACATTAACAGTTACTTATACTAGCAGTGAAGCACCATCTGGTGGGCTAGATTTTTACAGTAGATTTGGATTTTTGATTTGGATTTAGATTTTGGATTTAGTTCACCCAAAAATGAAAAATTCTGTCATTAATTCTCCATAGATAGCAAGGGTCCTTCTATATTCAAGGTCCAGAAACCTTTTAAAGACATTGTTGAAACAGTCCATGTGACTTCAGTGGTTCAACCGTAATTTTACGAAGTTACGAGAATACTTTTTTGTGCAATGAAAATAAAAATAACGACTTTATTCAACAATTCTTCGGATGTCACATGGACTATTTTATGTCCTTACTACGTCTCTGTGCCTTGACCGTGGTAGAACCCTTGGAGGGTCAGACAGCTTTCAAATTTCATTTGTGTTCCGAAGATGAAAACAGGTCTTATGGGTTTGGACCGGCATGAGGGTGAGTAATTAATGACAGGATTAACCCTTTAACCTCCACGACTGCTCGGCCCGAACACCCAGAACTTACTGCTAGATGCTTGAAGATAAATTTTTCAAACAGTGGTGGGCCTACAACAGGTGCTGGTCTTTGAAAAGTCACTCAAACCAGTCAGTTGGCGCCATCTTGCGGCTAAAGATTATATCACATTCTGTAATGGGCTCAAATATCTGTGGTAGAGAAAATTAACTTATATTAGGCGCGGTTCCCTTAAAACGAGCCCAACCACGACCATCCCCCCTCCGTTCCCCGGTGGCCTGCACTCACACTTTATTTGAACTGAATAATGTGCCGCTCTGTGGCACATTTAGATTCACACATCTATGAGTGAGGTAGTTTAAATTCAGTTACAGAGACTGGAATTGTGCGACACCGCACAACATGCTCCTAGAATTTGTCTGAGTAATATATGGGCGTCGAAATGAAAGCGCACGTGTTCACCCAGTATGTATACATTCGGCGATAGATCAGCATCCACTGATTCACGCAGGAAGAAACAAACAAGCAAACATATAGGTATAGTTGGCTAAATAGACATTTGAGAATACATTGACCCCAATTTGAATTTTTAACACAATTATAAGGGATTTTGTTTATATGCCCCACAAATAGAGGGCGTACTCTTCAAATGAAAAACCTTTTTCCCTTTGTAATCGATGTCCATGATAAAATGGGGTAAAAAAGTTTGACTGAATTATTTCAACTTTAACTTATAAATATAAAAATGTTCTTTGTTATAGATCAGTGAATGTAGTCAGATGTAAGTATTGTAAAATGTTAAGCATTCTGTAATTTTACCTTACATTGTCTACTTTGTCAGAATAATGCCCACCAATGATTTGCCTGATCCAACTGCAGGAGTTGAAAAGGAATTACAACTTGACCTTGATGACATGATGGATGCATGTAGGAAATTGTTTATTAACAATGATGCTGTTTATACTGTGTAGGCCAGGGGTGCTCAACCCTGGTTCTGGAGATCAACTTTTTCCAGGATCTCAAGGAGCACTTGATAATTACTGACAGGTGTGTTTGATTAGGGTCCGAACTAAACTCTCCTAAATCAGAAAGAAAAAGAAAGACATGCCAAGGATCAGATGGAAAACAAAGGGATATAAAAGGTCTCTTGGTATATTCAAAAAGAGAAGCCAAACAAGGAAAAGGAGGCAAGTGATGATGTGGGTTTTTTTTTTTCATCCTTGTCCTGTGCTCACAAATCTTATAGAGCCTTATCACTATATGTACAGGTAAATCCAGAGCTGCGGTGATCCATGCATTAACAAGCAACCAAACTTTGATTGATCCTGGTAAGCCAGTTGTGTTACTTTAGTAGAGAAGTAAAGAACATTTCAAATATACAAAATGGCTTAACCAACAAATGCTTGTAATTTAGTCCAGTAACTACAAGTGCCACTGAGTCTTCAATGAATTATGATTCTTTAGATATAGGCACCCATGCACAGCGTGTTATTGGTATGTTACAAAATACCTTAATCTCATCAGGAGTTCCTTCATCACTGTAATACAATGAGATTATCAACATATACACTACCGTTCAAAAGTTTGGGGTCAGTAAAACTTGTAAAAGTCTTTAAAGTAGTCTCTTATGCTCATCAAGGCTGCATTTATTTGATTAAAAATATAGAAAAAAACAGTAATATTGCAAAATGTTTTTACAATATAA
>JAHKKF010529237.1:4486-19840 GCA_019740295.1 Labeo calbasu | reverse complement strand
ATGACAAAATAGTCCCACAACTGATCGTTCTTTTTTTCTTAACGTGTTTCACCTTTAGTAACACCGAATCAAAACGGATACATTTCAAGTAACACGGGGAAAAAGACACGGAAAATCAGAAAAGCAGCCTGCACATTTGGTACTATAACCGTTATCGCACTTTGTAAAGAAACTGGTCTGGCAGATATCGCGTTTTGTGAAAAAATACATTTTATAGTAGGCCTAAAATGTACATTCTTAAATTTTATTAATGGCAGCAATTCACACATAGATTAAGGTACATCTGAACAGTGATTTCCAATAATAAAATCCAAATGTCAAAAAATGGCGTTTATCGCGTTTTGCAACCAAACTCTTCAATTGGTTACAGCCACAGGAAGATGTCGACAAAAACAAACATTTGCTAATTTCGCAACATGTAATACGGTTTTATCTTAAAAAAAAAAAAAAAAAAAAAAAAAAATGTTTTGATTTAAGTAGCATATCACATTACGTTTAGTACAAATAGTGCATTACACTTATTCAGTAATCAGTTATGGTAGGACATCTTGGGGGGGAAAAAAATCTAATCAGAGTAATGAAAATTAAGTAAAATTCAAAAGCACTATGATACAACAAGGTAGGAACAATTTGTGTAAACGTAAGAGTATTTAAAGACTCCAGTACAGAAAGTAAAGTATTGTTGGTTATTAATGTCTGTAGCAAAGTACTGACTTAATGTTTATTTCTTGCTTAGGTCCATGTTTTTTTTTTTTTTTTTTTTCTAAAATGATCTTTAATATTTTTTCTTCTCATTTGCCCCTCTGAAATGCTATGTTATTAATCTCAGTAACATTGTTATCTCCAGGTCATGCTGGATAGCTGACATTTTTCACAAACCAGTGCTGATGTTTGCACTGGCTGTTCAGCTGCAGTATGTCAAGGGACCAAGGAAAGGACTCTCCATCTGAGATGAGTCTTCCTGGGGAACATAGGTTAGTCTTTTAAAGATTCCTTTATTAAGTTTCTTTTTTTTTTTTTCCTGTAAACAAAACCTTAAAAAAAACAATGGGTGTTTTTCTCAGTATTGACAAGTAACTGGTTTAGGTTGTAGACTTCCTAACACTCATTGCCAGAATTTATTGAGATTGCAACGTGTTCATAAATGGTATGACTGAGCCTGGTTTATCCCAAGGTTTTTATTTACTACTGTCACCTTTGGCTTGCTCAGTTGGGGTCTAAAAGACAGTTAATGTTCCATAATATCATCAATTTAATGGCACTGAAACCACTGGGAAAACATGAAATCTTGAACTGAATTGAGCTGAATGATGGCACTGTTCTTTTTTTTTGAGCTGTTGTCAGCGGAATTTGGATTTGTCTCATATTTGAAGACATTTGCATCATTGATCTTGATATTTCCCTGTTTATTACTATGAAGCTGCTTTTAAACAATTTGTATTGTATAAAGCGTTATAGACATAAAGATAACTTGACTCGAGCATCAACAAAACACTGATGATGTGGGTGAGGAGAAAAAAAAACTTGGAAAAAGTAGTTCATGTCTATATGAATTGAGTCATTTAAGAAGTTGTTTATGAAAGATAAAGTTAAAAAACTCAGGTAGACAGGAACATTTCTAGAGTCTAAACATTTCCTTTGTTTTACTTGCATAGCCAGTTTATTTTATAATGCAGGGTTGGGGAACGTTGATCCTGGAGGGCCGGTGTCCCTGAAGAGTTTAGCTTCAACCCTAGTCAAACGCACCTGAACAAGATAATCAAGGTCTTCAGGATACAAGTTGGAATTTTTTTTTTATATATATATATATAGTTTAGCAATTGAACCCTTGTTAAGGAAGTTTAGAGCAGACTTAAAGGGTATAAACATTCCAAATTGTGAAAGTGTTTTTAAACTATCAGCTTAAGCTGATGATATTGTCATTCTTATTAAGGAACTGTAACGTAGTGAGGGAGACATAAAGTGGGTGGATCCATCTGCAGAGCTTTATTGGCTTTAGACAGAGACATGGTCGCAAAACAGGCAGGGTCAGACATTGGCAAACAGGTACTGTATGTTGGAGCAATCCGCAAGGCAGAAGAGGGTCGAACAACGGCGAACGTAATCCAAAACGACAAAACCAGGCATAAATTCAAAACTCAGAGAACAAGACAAGAATACAGGACACTAGGACAAGGCTTTGTACAAATGCTAATACCAATCCAATGCTTCAATATTTGGGTATATATCTGGGGGATGATATGATTGTTAAAAAGATTTTTGAAGGAATAGAGGAAAAAATTGTTGGTCATTTGAATAAATGGAAGTTTTTACTTTCTAACATGTCTTAAAGAGGACAGGTTTTAATCATGAATAATTTGGCATTGGTTGGCTTTTATAGATCCCCCACCACTTTTATTAAAAAAGGTTCAATATGTATTAGTTAACTTCTTTTGGGATAACCTACATTGGGCTCCACAAAGTGTTCTATTTTTGTCTAAAGAGGAGGGGGGACAAGGTCTGATTCACTTACAGAGTAGAATTTATACAAAGGTTTCTTGACACTTCTTTAAATGAGAATAGGAATCTGGCTGCTTCCATTATTTTAAGAATTTCGAAGGTTTAGGCTTGGACAAGTCTTTGTTTTGGATGAACCTAAAGAAGATGTCTGTTTCTAAGTTACCTATTGTAATTTATTTAAAGTGTGGTCACTTTTTAATGTGTTGAATGTGTTGAGAAGTGAAAATATTTTTTGTATTGGACTCTACAAGAACCACTAATCTTATTTGGATGTGTTGAATGAAGCCTTTTTTTTTCCTGCTTTGACGGACTTACTTACAGAGTCTCATGTCGCTGCTCTCGAAAGTTTAATTCACATAGCTGGACCTGACTTATCTAACACTAATGCAATGACAGGAAAGTTGAAAACCCCATATCCGTCTGTTGCTGTTGACTAAGTTGAAAGAGAACATTACAGAAGAAGAATTTAAAATCATGAAGGATTTTGCTGAAGGCCGGATTCAGCCTAAGAGGGACAATTTTATTCTGAATGTGTATTTGGTACCCGATCTGGAAATGTGTAATGGTTTTCTTTTAGAGTGTAATAATTTAATAATAAACGTTTTGTTAAGGAAAGAGAAAGCATATGGTAAAGCAATGTATAAATGTTGTGTTAAAGTTTTCAATAAGAAAAGTCTTGATGGAAAAATAGACACACCTAGGCGTAATGTCTTACACCTAAAACGCAAGACCTAAGTGGGGGGCACTTTATAAGTCACCATTAACTTAAAAAAAAACAAAAAAAAAACGGGATTTACAATGGAGAGTTTTGCGCCAAACTCATTAACTCATTTGTTTCAGTACTGAACTGTGAATTTAATCAAGAGTGTCCTTTTTGTTTACAAAGAGAAACAATTTTTCATGCTTTTATGCATTGTAGTAGACTAGTTTTTTTTAATTTTTTTTTATTTTTACAATATCTGTTTAAATGGTTTGATGAAGTGTTCTCAGTGGAGGTTTTATGTATTCATGAAAACATTCTTATTAATGTCAGTTGTTTAATTTGATCAAATCATGATTAAATCATGGTGCATTTGTCCATCAGTGCCTGTATTAGGTGGTTTAGGTGCAGGATGGTGTATTGCTTAAGTTTCCTCAGTTAAAGGTGATTCCTAAAGATTGTGGAATGGATAAAAATACTGGTTGTATTTCCTTATTAAAGGGTTATGAAAAACTAGTTTTTAATTCTATAGGGAAAAAAAAATATTGTATTACATATGTGTCAAAACTTTAAATTTGAATCAGTTGAAAGGAAAAACTGACACAAGATCCTATCTTGGAGACTTTTGTATTAACCTCCCATTTCAAAAAGATGTGGAGATATTCAATGGAGATTAATGTATTGCATTTTAGCCACAATTTTTTATTTATTTTTTCTAACCATGCATACTTTGGGGCGCTCGGGTCGCACATGCACATTGAAGTTATTTTGTACTAATCAGTCATTCCACCAGGAGGCAACACTGTCCGGGCCAATTATTTCACAGTAGAAAACGAAAGTAAAGAGACGGAACAACAACAAAATAACAAAGACTTCAACAGCGACAGATGCTCACATTGACAAGTGCTTGTGAGTGAGAGAATATGAGAAAGCCCAGCTTTGGTTTAAAAAGGTTGATGTGACGTTTCCGTTCCTTCCTTCGGGGAACGGGGGTTACATTGGTAACCGATACGTTTTCTGTATACTAAGAGAAATTTATATTGGGCTGTTATTGTAAGGGAACATTACAAGAACAATGTTTAATTGTTAATTTTGTAATAGATCAAGCTAAATTAGCCATTTAAAAATCTCATCAGGAGAAAAACAGGAAAGGATTTTTGTATGGTAGCTTTATTGAAATCCCTGGTGGAATCACAAGTAGTTATGGAATATATCTGTTACAAGCATATTGATTATTTTCTTCTTCTTTTTTTTAATGGATGGGGTGTTTATAGTGAATGAGTTTGGTGGTTTGGTTTTTAATTGGTAATGTAATTTATTGTGTGTTATAGCAGACATTTAGGAATACAGAATAATGTTCAATGTTTATTGTGAATATGATATACAGTACTGTGCAAACGTCTTAGGCCACTAGTATTTTCACAAACAAAAAATGGTTTTAAATCAGTTATTTCTATTTTTGCTGTATTGTGTCAATAGGAAATATTATCTTACACTTCCAAACATTCATTTTGGCATTAATTGTAATAATCCAGTGAGATTTTTGTTTGCACAAGTAGTCTGACAACAACCAGTGCTCCACACAGAGATCTGATCTCATCATCATCCAGTCTGTCTGGAATGACATAAAGAAACAAAACAATCTGAGACAGACTAAATCCAGAAGAACTGTGGCAACATCTCCAAGATGCTTCAAGAAACCTTCTGCAAAGCTACAGTGCTGTTAAAAGTTTTAGGCACTTGTTTAAAATGCTCTAAAATGAGGATGTTGTCAAAGTTCATTGTCATTTATGTCATAAATGTTTTTTCTTTCTTAATACTTCTAATATTAATTACTTTTAATTAATATTCTAATTACTTCTAACATTAAATCAACATCTGTTGTGACCATCCTTTGTGTTTACAACAGCTTTTGCCTTAGGTGCACTTTCGCATAGTTTTTCAGGTAGCTTTACAGGTAGGTTTCTTGAAGCATCTTGGAGACGTTGCCACAGTTCTTCTGGATTTAGTCTCTCTCAGATTGTTTTGTTTCTTTATGTCATTCCAGACAGACTGGATGATGATGAGATCAGATCTCTGTGTGGAGCACTGGCTGTTGTCAGACTTCTTGTGCAAACAAAAATCTCACTGAATTATTACAATTAATGCCAAAATGAATGTTTGGAAGTGTAATATAATATTTCCTATTGACACAATACAGCAAAAATAGAAATAACTGATTTAAAACCATTTTTTTGTTTGTGAAAATACTAGTGGCCTAAGACTTTTGCACAGTACTGTATGCAGTTAATGTTTCTGTGTAGAATAATAGGTTTGCAAAAGTAAAAGTCTCTCTCTCTCTCTCTCTCTCTCTTTGCTCTTTGTGTCCTTAGAGAAAGATCAGGCTCAGACGTGTTCAGCTCTGCATCTGTGAAGAGTGACTGGTCAAAAGATGAACCACCGAAATTCAGTGAGAAAAAAACATCATCTATCAAAAGGTATTTCATGTGTTTTGCATTACAGCGTAACATTAGCTAAATTTAATGAAGTCAATTTAACTACAAGCAGAACATTTAACTAATAAAGAACAATGCAAATATGTTTGACTTTGATGTGCTTTGAATAAATCAAAGTGCATTTGCCTGTCAGTGTCTTTATTAGGTTCTTTAGGTGCAAAATTGTACCATAGGAAATTAGGAATGCACTAATATGCTTAATGAATAGTACATAAATTCAACATGGAGAATCGTCTTTTGTAAATTTTGTGTTGTCACCTTGTAATCCGTTGTATTGCGTGTTGTACTGATTTGTTTTGCTCTCTATGCATATTGTGGTTAGCTCAGTATCACTCAGATTCACAGCAAATAGTTCTTTCTTTTTTGCATCTTTGTCTGTATGCACACTTTCTCCTCCTTTTTCCAATTTTATTTGTATCTGTGTAAGCTTCACTATGCATTATGTACAAAAAGGGTTAAATGTAAATTATATTTTAAAATAAAAAACAACAACTGCTTGTTTACCATTTTAATTGCAAAAATAAACAAATCTAAAAACAAGAAAAAATCAAAACAAAAGAACAGAACAAATTTTAACTGGTTTAAGGAACATGCAATCAACTGAAGGAAGTAATCAAAACATTTACAAGTAATTACATTTTTCTGCTACAGCTCACTTTGTGTCCTCCTGTATGTCATGTGTTTTGTCTGTTGTAATGCATTATTCACTACTGTAAATTTACATGACTGATGGATGTTTTCTGTCAAAACAATGAATCGATTATTTTCATTTTTGATTGTAAATAACTTCATTGATTAGTTGATGAAGTCCTACCATCCATGCATGGTCATGAGTCATGAGAAAGATAAAAGCACGGCAATACTGCATGTCATTACATTAAGTCTTGAGAATGTTAAATCTCCTGTAGTAAAGTGTTTTTTTTCCTCTCTATCTCTCTCTGTTCTTTGTGCCCTTAGAGAAAGATCAGGCTCATGTGTGTCCAGCTCTCCATCTGTGAAGAGTCACTGGTCAAAAGATGAACCACCGAAATTCAGTGAGAAAAAAACATCATCTAGAAACATCATCAAAAGGTATTTCATCATTTAAAAAAAAAAAAAAATGTTTTACTGAAATTTTACTACTACTGGTTAATATAACACTACTAGTTAATATAATGCAAGTTCGTGATAAAATAAGAAAAGCATTTTCCATTAACACTTTTTTTTAATTTTTTTTTTATGGCTAATGAATGCTGAATAAAAGTCAATGTAACAGTGTTAAGTACCCTTATTATTTGCATGTGGTTATGTGATTATTGTTACACATTTGAAAACCCTTGAAAAGTTCCTGGGTTTAGTGTGAATCTTCATCATAACAGTAGAAAACAGCAGTTATCATGAAACAGCAGTTATCATGAAACAGCAGTTATCATGAAACAGCAGGGTTTGCTGTGGCAGACTGGAAGTTTTTGGTAATCACATTTAGGTAGAAGAATAGATCGCTTAAGTCACCCTTCCTATCAAAAAGAGTTTAGAAATCAAATTGATTTGATTGATTTGATTACAATTATTAAATTTATGAACTCATAGCAGAACTGTGTGATTTGATTATCAGGGCTTGAAATGAATTTATGTGCAAGAGAGAAGTTAATCCAATGCAGCGTTCATTATAAATGAGTCATAGTTAATGATAAGAACAAGAACAAGCTAGCAACATAACAGCAACATAAAATATTATGGGGGTTCAAGCTAACATAACTATGTAGCAGGGACATCTCTGTATTTTTTATTATTATTATTTAGTTAGTAAACAAAACCTTTATATGTTCTGTTCAGTTAGATTAATCAAATGTGTAAAATTACCAGCATATTAATTTTCACATCTATACATTTATAAAAAGAAATTGGTACATTTGAACCATGGAAATGGAATGATCATTAACCTTTGCTCTTTGTAAGTGCACACTTCTAAAGAGGACTAGAGAGAGCATGTGCAGATATCAGTAATAAAGGAATTTCCTTGTAGTAGAGTGATGGTGTCTCTCTCATCCGGTTTTGATGATTTTTTGCCCAAAATGATGAACACAGCTGTGAACCTGTTAGTTTCCTATTGTGATTTGTTGTTTTGTGTGATTTAGCAACAAATGACAGAAGACCACAGTAAATATTTTAGCCACAAATCAGTTTGTTGTAAAGATGTATGAAAATGTTACATTAAATTGTCCTTTTTGTGATGCCTTAGATACTATTTCTACTGTTTCCCATCTGTTTTGTGGTTGAATTGATCCTATTTTTGTGCTAAGAAAAATAATAACAAAATTATTTTTTTTTTGTATACTAATAATTTATTTATAGTGGGTTGATCTTATAAGAGATCTTTAGAAGAACAATGTGTACTTGCTAATTTTGCAATAGGTCAAGCTGAATTTGCCATTTTAAAATCTCATCAGGAAAAAAATCAGCAAAGGATTTTTGTATGAAAGCTTTATTTAAATCCCTGGTAGAATCACGATTATTTTTAGAATACATCTGTTACAAGCATATTGATTATTTTCTTCTTCTTCTTCTTTAATGGATATGGGGTGTAAAGGAAGCTCTGTTTATAGTGAATGAGTTTGGTGGTTTGGTTTTTAATTGGTAAAGCAATTTATTGTGTGTTATAGCAGACATGTGAGGTATAGCAGATATTTAGGAATACAGAATAATGTTCAATGTTTATTGTGAATATTATATATGTGTTTAATGTTTCTGTGTAGAATAATAGGTTTGCAAAAGTAAAAGTCTCTCTCTCTCTCTCTCTTTGCTCTTTGTGTCCTTAGAGAAAGATCAGGCTCAGACGTGTTCAGCTCTGCATCTGTAAAGAGTGACTGGTCAAAAGATGAACCACCGAAATTCAGTGAGAAAAAAACATCTACCAAAAGGTATTTCATGTGTTTTGCATTACAGCATAACATTAGCTAAATTTAATGAAGTCAATTTAACTACAAGCAGAACATTTAATTAATAAAGAACAATGCAAATATGTTTGACTTTGATGTGCTTTGAATAAATCAAAGTGCATTTGCCCGTCTGTGTCTGTATTAGGTGCTTAAAGCCGGCTTCACACTACAGGATTTTTTAAATCCTAACCAATTATGAAATCTGGTTGCAGCACACACATAAGGAGAATCGTTGCAGATTATCTTCCCTGAAATCTTAAACATGCACACACTACAAGATTTGGGAGCGCCTCACGTGATTTTACGCAACAGATTGCCATTTCAGCAACTAATGTTCACAAATGTTTGTTTGTTTGTTTGTTTGTTTGTTTTTTGTTTTGTTTTTTTAAATGTTAGTTAAGTGTTATATGCTTTAACTGTTTTATATCTATAGATTTTACTTTAGCCAGGTCATAATTTGAGAAGGCAAAACTGATTAAACATAGTCTATGATCAACTCACTGTCTGCCGCTGACCGCTTGGTCATTAATTAAAAAAACTATGTTTTTTTGGTCAAAAAACAAAAACTTATATTTAACGAACAAAAAAAATGCTCCAAACGTTTTTCTAAATTAACTTAATAAAAAAAACGAAACAAAATATGGTCACTTTGCCATTACATACAAAACTGAACTATTTTAATTGCTAAAACAATAGTATAAGCTGTTTTGGGAGACGGGGAAAAAAGATGGGCTCAGCTCCGACTCGGGCCGCATGGAGCAAGGAAAGCAAAGCTTTTGTGGTATGTTTTCAATGTATTATACAGACAGTGTTACTACAAAAAAAAATAAGAAGCAGTTTCCTCCACCTCCACTATTCAATGGACCGTACAGCAGCTGTTTTGTGGATTGGCTGTTGTGAAAGTACTGACGTAATCATAGCCGTCATCATCCCGATTTAAAATCCTGGATATCAAACATGTTTGATATGATCGGGGCAGCCCCGATTTGTGTGAGAGCAGATCGGGAGGTGAAAGATTCGATCTGTGAACGTCTCACATTGTCAGATAATCCGTGCCGAACATCGGGACCGATCGAGGTGCTCGACAAGATTTTTGCTCCGATTCTCGGGAGGGGAAAATCGGGGCAAAATCGGGCTAAAAATCCTGTAGTGTGAGGCTGGCTTTAGGTGCAAAATTGTAATATGCTTAATGAATAGTACATAAATTAAACATGGAGAATCCACTTTTAAAACTTTTGTGTTGTCACCTTGTAATCAGTTGTATTGCATGTTGTACTGTTAAACTTTTAGCAGTGGTTTGTTTTGCTCTCTATGCAGATTGTGGTTAGCCCAGTATCAGTCAGATTCACAGCAAATCTCTTTCTTTTTTGCATCTTTGTCTGTATGCACACTTTCTCCTCCTTTATCCAATTTTATTTGTATTTGTGTAAGCTTCACTATGCATTATGTACAAAAAGAGTTAAATATAAATTATGTTTTAAAATAAACAACAACTGCTTGTTTACCATTTTAATGCAAAAGTAAAAAATAAACAAATCTAAAAATAATAAGAAAAAAATAACAACAAATTTTAACTGGTTTAAGGAACATGCAGTCAACTGAAGGAAGTAATTATATTTTTCTGCTACAGCTCACTTTGTGTCTTCCTCTATGTCATGTGTTTTGTCTGTTGTAATGCATTATTCACTGCTGTAAATTTACATGACTGATGGATGTTTTCTGTCAAAACAATTAATCGATTATTTTTCATTTCTGATTGTAAATAACTTCATTGATTAGTTGATGAAGTCCAACCATCCATGCATGGTCATGAGTCATGAGAAAGATAAAAGCACAGCATGTCATTACATTAAGTCTTGAGAATGCTGAATCTCCTGTAGTAAAGTGTTTTTTTTCTCTCTATCTCTCTCTGTTCTTTGTGTCCTTAGAGAAAGATCAGGCTCATGTGTGTCCAGCTCTCCATCTGTGAAGAGTCACTGGTCAAAAGATGAACCACCGAAATTCAGTGAGAAAGAAACATCATCTATCAAAAGGTATTTCATAATTTAAAAAAAAAATGTTTTACTGAAATTTTACTACTACTGGTTAATATAACACTACTAGTTAATATAATGCAAGTTTTTGATAAAATAAGAAATGCATTTCCCATTAACACTTTTTTTGTTTGTTTTTATGGCTAATGAATGCTGAATAAAAGTCAATGTAACAGTGTTAAGTACCCTTATTATTTGCATGTGATTGTGTGATTATTGTAACACATATGAAAACCATTGAAAAGTTCCTGGGTTTAGTGTGAATCTTCATCATAACAACAGAAAAGAGCAGCAGAACGGCAGTTCCCCGTCAGTCGTTTCACTACGACGGTACATATGGGAACTCACCTGAGTGCCCAATCACCTCTGAGCTTTATAGAAAAGGCGAATGCCTTTTTATAGAAAATTTGCATGCAACACCACTCCCCCGTACATACGGCTATATAAGATGACGGCGTGCATCCACTCATTCAGGTTTTCGCTTCGGAGCCTCACCGCTACGAGCTGCTTCAAGAGTTACGCTCTCTCTGTAAACCAGCGCTAAAACAAAAACATCGCTGCAGTTTCTAGATCCTGCGAGCCAGCTGCCTAATAAGGAACGTGCCGGCTTCCTCGCACGCCAGCGAGTCTTCTCTACTCACTACTTCTCTACTTGTTCACTACTCACAGTAGTGAGTAGTGAACAAACACGCGCACACACACACCGTGAACACACACCCGAAGCAGTGGGCAGCCATATCGCTATCGCTGCGGCGCCAGTCGTGGTATTGAGGTGAAACCCTTGAGCAAGGCACCGATCTCCCAACTGCTCCCCGCGCGCCGCAGCATAGCGATATGGCTGCCCACTGCTTCGTGTGTGTGTTCACAGTGTGTGTGTGTGCGCGTGTTTGTTCACTACTCACTACTGTTCCGAGTATGGGTCACCATACTTGGCCACATGTCACGTCCTTTCCTTCCTTCCTTTCCTTTCCTTCTGACCGCACAGATTGTGCTGTGTTCTCCCTGGGCGAACCGGGATCTAAAAGAGCAACTTTCCTTACGGTGGTTGAGAGGCATTTCCCGGTATGTCTTTCCGACCGTGCGTTTCTGGGTGCGGTAGTTTCCTTACCTCTATTGACGGTCACGATCGCTCTCTCTCGTGCCTGGGCTTAGCGCACGCTGAGGCGGCGTTTGTGGATGGTTCATGCGCTCATTGCGAGCGCATGTCCATGGCTGCGTTGAGGTCCCGCCTCTTGGGGGACCTCCAGGTGACGGTGCAGAACGTTCCGCCGGGTAAAACCCCACGGGCTTCCGCTCCACCGCATGGTCCCACGGTGATGTCCAAACAGACCACTCCCCCGCCTAAAAGCGGGCCCAGCGTCTCTTTTGGAGCTCCCCAAGAGGATAAGATGTCTATCTCCGCATCAGAGGGGGAACAGTCGGCAGATGAGGCCGACGTTTCGGCGAGACAGCGCCCCTCCGCGGTCGCTGCCCCGTCCAAGGTGGACGCTGAGCTGTCGGCTATGCTCCTCCAGGCCGCCAAGGGGAACGGGCTGGAGGTGCCCAAGGTGTTGGCGACAGTGTCAACAGTGTTTTTTTTTTTATTTAGTTAGTAAACAAAACCTTTATATGTTCTGTTCAGTTTAATTAATTAATTCAGATTAATCAAATGTTAGATTAATCAAAAATTACCAGCATATTCATTTTCACATCTATACATTTATAAAATAGAATTAGTGCATTTGAACCACTGGAATGGAATGATCATTAACTTTTGCTCTTTATAAGTGCAAATTTCTGAGGAGGACTAGAGAGAGCATGTGCTGATATCAGTAACAAAGGAATTTTCTTGTAGTAGAGTGTTGATTTCTCTCATGCAGTTTTGATGATTGTTTGCCCAAAATGATAAACACAGCTGTAAACCTTTTAGTTTCCTATTGTGATTTGTTGTTTTGTGTGATTTAGCAACAAAGGACAGAAGACCACAGTAAATATTGGTGCGGAATTTACACGGTGGGAAGCTCTAAAAGCCCAGAGGGGAATGACGAGTGATGTGGAACTGGCAACTTTTCTTCTTAACCGGTGAGAACAAAAATGTATTTTAGATGCCACAATTTACCTTCTAGTTTAATTTAAAACATAAATAATTAACCACAACAAAGTGTTTTTTTTTGCCAGAAACGTAATAATCTATAACATGCAATTTAGCTTTTTAAATTGTGTACACTCTGCCTTTTAAAGCAAATGTAGCACTTTACAATAGTTGTTGAAATACTCATAAACCAAAATGTTTAAACAACAACAAAAAATGTGTTCCTTAAAAACAAAACAAAAAAAAACATTTGTTTTATCATGTCAGTTGTGTGATAATAAGGCTTTGGTTTTGGTTTGGACTTTCTGTCATTGCTATGTGATGTCGTCCGTCAGTCAGTCAGTCAGTTTATATATATATATATATATATATATATATATATATATAAATAAGTTTATAATGCTCATCAAAGTTGCGTTTATTTGATTAAAAATACAGAAAATAAAATGTAATTTTGTGAAAAATGTAATTTATTTCTGTGATCAAAGCTGATTTTTTTTTTTCAGCATCATTACTCCAGTATTCAGTGTCACATTAACCTTCAGAAATCACTCTAATATGCTGATTTATTATCAGTGCTGGATTATAAGTTACTTTTTTTTTTTTTTTTTGGAACCTGTGATACTTTTTTCAGGATTCTTTAATGAATAAAAAGTTAAAAAGAACAGCTTTTATTTAAAATAGAAATCTTTTCTAACAATATACACTACTATTCAAAAGTTTGAGGTCAGTCAATTTTTATTCTTTCTTTTTTTTTACTTTTTATTACTTTTATTCAGCAAGGATGTGTTAAATTGATAAAAAGTGATAGCAAAGACTTGTATTGTTAGAAAAGATGTAGATTTTGAATAAATGCTGTTCTTTTTAACTAATTCACCAAAGAATGCTAAAAAAATTATCACAGGTTCCAAAAAAATTTGGTAGCACAACTGTTGCCAACATATAATATATAATATAATACGTATAGCATATCATGATTCTAATAATAAATCAGCATATTGAAATGATTTCTGAAGGATCATGTTACACTGAAGACCGGAATTCAGCTTTGCATCACATATATATATATATATATATATATATATATAACATTTTGCAATATTATTGTTTTTTTTCTGTATTTTTGATCAAATAAATGCAGTCTTGCACATAAGAGCCTTCTTTAAAAAAACATTACAATTACACATATATGAAGAGTTCAGCAAAAGCCTCTAAGTACATATGTGTTTTCTGTGTAAGTACTGGTACCTCTGACTGGGTTTAGGCTAATATTTAGCGCATTTGAAGTGAAAGTACATGATGAAAATATACTATGTGTGGAGAGCATTCACTCAGTACCGTTATCTCGTTTTTGACCAAGATGGCTTTTAGAGGCTTTTGCATTGGAAGTCTTTAATAAATAAATAAGTAAATATATATATATATATATATATATATATATATATATATACATACATACATATACATACTATGGATTTGTTTGCTAAAACTACTTTTCTAATATCGCAAATGTTGTAATTTATTTAATTCACTATGAACAGTGCCCAAATTTATTTTGCAATGTTTTTCAGGATTCAATCTGAGAAATCAGCCTTCCAGAACTACCGCTTCAACAAGAATTTTCTAGAAAATCTTGTCTGGATATTCCAGGTAAGGAAAAAAATATTGTTTATATTATAAAATAAAGTTTAAAAAAAAGTAATTATAATAAAATAGGGTTTATATTAACAAATAAATACATTATTCAACAATATTTATATTGTTTAAAATAATTAATTTTAGTTGTGCACACATCCACATCCCTGCGATTCTGTTTCATTTTGGCAGAGGAATATCTCATAAATACAAACTATGGCTTTCATACTGGCATGTGTTGTGCTGCTATCAGTAGGAATATACACACAATATGTTCTAACTTAAATTACTTTAAATTAAATTACAGCCTTTCTTAAAACTACAGTTATATGCAAACAATATTTAGTAACTTTACAGCTATGCATGATATACAGTCATATACAGAATAATATACAGTCATATGGACATTTGGAAATGTTCATTTTCCCTAACTCAGTTCTGGTACTTCTGTTTTTTTTTTTTGTTTTTTTTTTTGTTTTTTTGTTGTTGTTTTTTTTTTTTATTTCTTTACTTTTTTTGCTGAGAAGTTTACTAACATTTAATGTTGCATCAATATAATCAATGAGTCATGGAAAAAAATGCAGCAGCAATGTTCATAAATCAGTAGTGGTACTATCAATAATAATAATAATCCTTAAAATTACTGAATAAAGTTTGATATGGTAACTGATGATAACTTATGATAACTGATGTTTTAAAATTTTATTAAAGGGATCATCGGATGCCCATTTTTCCACAAGTTGATATGATTCTTTAGGGTCTTAATGAAAAGTCTCTAATATACTTTGATTAAAAATTCTCAATGGTTTTGTAAAACAACACTCTTTTTACCTTGTCAAAATGAGCTCCACAAAAATCAAAGAGCTGAAGGCCACTATCAGAGCAACCTGGGCTCTCATAACACCTGAGCAGTGCCACAGACTGATCGACTGAATGTCATGCCACATTGCTGCAGTAATTCAGGCAAAAGGAGCCCCAACTAAGTATTGAGTGCTGTACATGC
>JAHKKF010529236.1:0-11301 GCA_019740295.1 Labeo calbasu | reverse complement strand
AACAGAACTCGTGGATGTATTTTAAAGAATCTATGCTACAAACTTTACATATTTCACATACTTTTGAAAGTTCAGTGTTTAGTTGATCCTACTATAGAATTCAACGACTTTGAAAGCCCTGTAGTGTTTCCAATTTTGTGTGCCATATGCATCATATGTTCAGCCAACAGTCTGTAGATGAGACTGTCCACTAGCTGTCAGTATTACATACTGCACCTTTAAAAGTTTTGCTACTTTTATCTTACCTCACTCTCTTTCAACTTTAAAATGATGTGTTGTGAGGCAGACCGGCCTAAAAATGTAATGTTTAAACTTTTTTGTCATCCTATTAAACAGAGTGCTGCGTTTCTTCTGAACAACACACTAGATTTGAGGAATCATTCAAGTCTGGAGAGCAAACGCTGTCATGCTTGATGGTAAGTCTGAGTAGTACTAATAGTGATGCTTTCCTTAGTACAGTTTGTTCTTTGTTTTAATATTCTGGACTCGACAATCTGTTCCCGAGTTCATGCCATCAGACTAGTTATAAGCGTAATTAGGAAGATAATGAAGTCAAAGGTGAAGAGAAGAGTCTCTGCGGCCGTTCAAGAGAAGCTTCCTCTGCTCTCCAGTGACTCGACTGACTGCAGTTCTGTCAGGTTGTTTTCACACTCAGTTCGATTACAGCCTTCAAGATGAGAACAGCTGTGAGTACCACTGACAGCTGTTTACTACTGGAGCTTTATAACAGTTTTGATCTTGTGCTTTAAGTAAAAATATCTTTTCCACCACAGCATTTTTTTCAGAGGCTAGCCTATTTTTTCAGTTGTTTTCATTGGAAGTGCCACGTTTTTTGTTTTTAACACCAGGAGTGTGCTGATTTTTTATGTTTATTTATTTATTTTGTGCCCATAGTTAAAGAATGTTCAACTTTGGGTTAAACACAGCACTTATCACTGTCCATTTTTAGTCAGCTGTCCAATCACAGTGGAGGATGGGCGGGACAAATTCCACACCGACCAACCACCACATCCTATTTGTACAACAGCAATGACAACAAGTAGCACAACAACAGAATAAAATAATGTAAAATCAGATACTAGTTGCACTTCCAAGGATATCCCGTATCATAGCAGCCATAGCGTCTCTACTGGAAAAAAAAGCGCTGAGCCTCAGAAGGGCTCACAGCTAGGCATTTTCAGCTGAATGCCTGGCTAAAACAATTTGGTGGACACATGGTTGAAGACTTATTTACCTCAGAAAAAAGTTGCATTGGATAACTAGAAACAAAAAGAAAAAAGGTTTGTCAAATTTTAATGTTGAGAGAGCTTGGCCAGAAA
The DNA here is from genome assembly GCA_019740295.1 of Labeo calbasu. Taxonomy (NCBI): domain Eukaryota; kingdom Metazoa; phylum Chordata; class Actinopteri; order Cypriniformes; family Cyprinidae; genus Labeo; species Labeo calbasu. The sequence goes on along the minus strand of JAHKKF010529236.1, from coordinate 9,982 downwards.
GTTTTAAGAAACTTTCTTCATGTTAGATAGGAGCTAAAAAGGTGCTATTCATCCTAACAATATGGCAGCATGCTAGAAAGATGTTGTCAACATGTTAACAGTGTCAAAACATGTTAGCAAACATGTTAGAAATGTGTTAATTAATAATAACAATGTGTTAAAAATGTTATGAACATTAATTCACGTTAGCAACATGCTAACAGTGTTAAATCGTGCTAGCAACATATTATTTCATGCTCACGATATGTTAAAGAAGTTAGAAACAAGATGTAAAAAAATGCTAATTCATGTTAACAATATGGTGAACATGCCGAAAACATGTTGGTAACATGTTAGCAGAGTAAAAACATGTTAGCAAACATGTTCATTCATGATAGCATTTAAAATGCTATAAACATGTCATGTTTGCAACATGCTAATAGTGTTAGAATATGCCAGCAACATGCTAATTCATGGTAATGATATGTTAAATATGTTAGAAACAAGCTAAAAAAATGTTAATTCATGCTAACAATATGGTAGCAATATATTAAAAATATTATACACGTTAATTCACATGCTAACAGTGTTAAAACATGCTACCCACATGTTAATTCGTGCTAATAATTTGGTGAACATGCTAGCGAACATTATAGACACATGTTCATGATAGCAATGTTTTACAAAAGTTATAAACGTGTTAATTCATGTTAACAACATGCCAACACTGTTAAAACATGCTAGAAACATGTTAAATATTGCTAACGATATGTTAAACCTGTTAGAAACAAGCTAAAAAAAATGCTAATTCATGCTAATAATACAGTAATCGTGTTAGAAATATGTTGACAACATGTTAGAAACATGTTTATTTATGTTAGCAACATGCTAACAGTGTTAATATATGCTAACAACATGTTAATTTATGTTAAGATGTTAAACATGTTAGAAACAAGCTTAAAAAGATGTTAATTCATACTAACAACATGGTAAACATGCTAGAAACATGTCAACATGTGAAGTGTCAAAAGATTCTAGCAAACATGTTAGAAATGTGTTGTTAATAACAATGTGTTAAAAATGTTATAAATGTTAATTCATGTTAGCAACATGACAACAGTGTTAAATCATGCTAGCAACATGCTTACGATATGACATGTTAGAAACATGTTAATTCAGGATAGCAATGTGTTAAAATGCTATGAACACGTTACGTCATGTTTGCAACATGCTAATAGTGTTAGAATATGCCAGCAACATGCTAATTCATGCTAACGATATGTTAAACATGTTAGAAACAAGCTAAAAAATGTTAATTCATGCTATCAATATGGTAGCAATATATTAAATATATACATTAAATATTATATGCATGTTAATTCACGTTAGCAACATGCTAACAGTGTTAAAACATGCTAGCAACATGTTAATTCATGCTAATAATTGGGTAAACATGCTGCCGAACATGTTAGACATGTTCATGATACCAGTGTTTTACAAAAGTTATAAACGTGTTAATTCATGTTAACGATATGTTAAACATGTTAGAAACAAGCTAAAAAGATGCAAATTCACACTAACAATATGGTAAACGTGTTAGAAACATGTTGGCAACATGTTAGAAACATGTTTATGTATGTTAGCAACATGCTAACAGTGTTAAAATATGCTAACATGTTAATGTATGCTAATGATATGTTAGACATGCTAGAAACAAGCTAAAAAGATGTTAGCAGTGTCAAAACATGCATGTTAGTTCATGACACCAATGTTTTAAAAGTTATAAACATGTTAATTCATGTTAGCAACATGCTAACAGTGTTAAAACATGCTAACAACATGTTAATTTATAATAACAAAATGCTAAACGTGTTAGAAACAAGTTAAAAAGATGCTAATTCATGCTAACAATATTCATGCTTAGCAACATGGTAATATTGTTAAAATATGCTAACAACATGTATGCTATTTCATACTAACGATATGGTAAACATGCTAGAAACATGTTGACAACGTGTTAGCAGTGTCAAAACATGCTAGCAAACATGTTAGAAACATGCTAGTTCATGACAGCAATGTTTTAAAAAGTTATAAACATGTTAATTCATGTTAGCAACATTCATGTTAACAATATGTTAAACATGTTAGACACAAGCTGAAAATATGCTAATTCATGCTAACAACATATTAAACATGTAATTCATGCTAGTAATGTGTAAAAACATGTTAGCCACATGCTAAAATAAACTAACGATATTCTAAAACATCTTAGTAACGTGGAAATGCTAGAAATGTGTGAAAACATGCTAACAATGTAACTGTTTCTATGCAGTTTTCTATCTCAGATAAGTCTGTTTAGTCTTGTCTCACATAATTGTTTCTCAAGTAAATGTATCTCAGATGTTTTTACTAAAAGAAAGGACGCAAATACTGATTAAGAATATGTTTTATGTAATAAACGGACTGCAGCAACAGCTTTAGTGCAAAAGCACCTTAAGAAAAGGAAAAAGAAAATCAGAAAGATGAAAACAAGTAAACTTTTGGTATTCTTCAGCTCATAGAGACCTAATGATAGTCAAATGAGGGCCCAGAGAACAGATATAAATAAATAAGAAGTAGATAATTAAGTAAAGTAAGACGCGCGCACACACACAGAAGTGAGTTAAAGCAGCTGCTGGGCCCAGGGAGGAGCTGCTGGGGAGAAGCAGGTTCTGCTCAGGTACCCCAGGCAGACGCGCACAGCCGCGCTAATTGCAATAATGACTGCCGCACAGACGCTAATTAAAGCCGCGTGTTGGATGGTGGTCTGCAGCATGGCCAAGCACTGACAAACTCTGACAGCGCACGCTGGCATCCGCTAACAAAGACATAATCTCAGCTGCCGTAAAAAAAAAATACAGCGGGAAAGTAAATATTTCCGCACAATCCCCGTGCTGACCATATGGCACGTCTGTAATTATAAGGCCTCCTTTCCCCTTTTCTCCCGCTTCTTCAAACCGAGGAGTGCGGGAGGGTGCTTTGCCTATCAGGCGGAGTATAATTGAACAGCTTATGCAATTGCTTTAATTATATACGGTAGCTGTACCGTCTCATCCGGCCTTGCAACATGTGGAGTGTTTCATCCATTCTGCTTCGCTTGTCACGTCGCCGTTATGCTGCTTTATGTCCCGCGTGCGAAGCGCCGCGTTCGCTATATAACCGTGTTTATGTGTCTTGTGCAAAAATATTCCAGTAACCAATTAACCTCCTTCCTCTGTCTGTCGGGGTTTCTAATTTGGCAGATGCATATGTAATTAGTTAATAACCAGTGGTGATATAAATATCAGTAATTCAAAGGTCAAAATGTTGTTGTTGTGCATGGAAAATGTTGAGGAATTCCTCTAATTACTATTCTGCTCAAAATACTGAAGTGATTTTTACATCTTTTGCACAGTATTTGAGCATTTTACCAATGCAGCTGGGAACTAGTGCTTGATTTACTTTTCACTTACTTTTTAATTTACTTTTAGTTAGTTTGCATCCAGTTTGTAATGGTGCTAATTATATATTTTTAAATGCACTTCAGAGATAATCAGAAATGTCTGTATGTACACTACCAGTCAAAAGTATTTGAACAGTACGATATTTTTAATGTTTTTTTAAAGAAGTCTCTTCTGTTTACCAAGCCTAAATTAATTTGATTCAAAGTACTGTCAAATTTTAAACTATTTTTGTCTATTTAAAATAACTGCTTTCTATTTGTATATATTTTAAAATGTAATTTATTCCTGTGATTTCAGAAACCATTCTAATAGTCTTATCTCTAATAGTCTTAAAAAAAAAACCTTACCTTATTATTATTATATTGAGTAGAATTTTTTCAGGAGTAATAATGCTGAAAATGTATTTTCAATCACAGGAATAAATTACATTTTAAAATGTATTCAAATAGAAAATAGTTTTTTTAAATCGTAAAAAGTTTTACTGTTTTTGCTGTACTTTGGATCAAATAAATGCAGGTGAGCAAACTAAACTTCTTTAAAAAACATTAAAAACCTTACTGTTCAAAAACCTTTGATTGGTAGTGTAATTTATAAATATGAATTTTTATCATTTTAAAATGTAACATATTAATATAATAACGCATATATATTTAACAGTATTAATACAATAAAATACTTTTGCATAATGTTGCATCTGGCTCAGTTCAAAAACAATCGAAAATGTATATGTTTATAAAATAAATTAATTTTTAAAAAATAAATGGAAAAATATTGTAAATAATATTATATATACATATATTTTATCATTTTAGATTTTTTGTCTGTCTACGCACACACATACTGTATCTTTTGGTTGATTTCAACCTTTTGCACAGTATTTAAGCATTTTTACTGATGCAGCAGGAGACCAGTGTTTGAATCACCGTTTGCATCCAGTTACTATAATTATGTCCTATAATAAATTACTTTAAGCATTGCTATGATTATTGCTTGTGTCGTATAAACCACACATTATCATAAAACTCATCCTGCAGCATTTGTCTTGTTGAAAAGAGAGGTGCTTGCTTTCGTCAGAGCAGTGAAGCAAACAAAGGACTTCTGTAAATGATGGTCGACTGTGGATGAGGTGGTTGCTAATTATCATGACTTGATCAACTAACGACCCTAAAACACAGTCACCTTCATGACAGGGGACGTCCTGCACCAGTGGGTCTGACTTCAGATTTGGCCGACCAACAGAAACAATTTAAGGACATTGGCAATTAAGAGGTTCAAATAGCATTTAATTACATGTACGAAAGGGGGCGATTCCTAGTTAATTAAAGCTTCTTTAAGGGGAATCTTCACATTCAGCAGATCCAAATCACTTACTCAGGTTATTGAACGTTGTTTTTTTGGGTGTTATATTGCAAGGTAATGAAGAACGAGTTTTATTAGTTTATGTGGCCTGCTAATGATGCATGTAGGACAGAAGAACAGGAACTTTTTAACCTGTACAGAAAATTGTCAACCCTGATCTTCATAACTAGTTATTTGATTCAGTTTTAGAAAAGCACAGGTGCATTAATTTAAATCTGAATGCCTAATAAATAGGTACATTGAATATATCAAAGTATATATTCTAATTTGTCTCAGCACAAAACAAGTTGAAAGGGTTGAAAAGCTAATTCGTAAAAATAAAATCATTAAATATTACAATTTAAAATACATGTTAAAAACATTTTTTCTAAATATGTAATACAAATATTTTCAAATATTTTCAAATAAAATATATTTTAATATACTTTTTAAAAAATGCTGAAGTTATGAAAGATTTAAACAAGTGTGGAGGCAGTTTTGTGTGGAGAAAATTGCAGGATTTGGAGATCAGAGGAAGTTGTTCTTCACAGCTGGTGGAAAATTGTGTTTTGCAGCCTCTCACGCTTCATCCATCCATCCGTCCTCTTCTTCTTACTGTATGACCGTCTTTCTCATCCTCCTCTTTGACGCGTTAGACAGTGCTGCCGTTAATTGAGTTAATCACGCTCTCCAAACTCTCCCCACATCCCTCGTTTCTCACGCACCACAGACTCCACAACCAACAGCTGAGCTCTCACACTAACAAAGAGAAGTGGGGCACATCACCACAGAAAACAAGATATCACTTACGTTTCAATTAAGTGTCACCTTGGTCTCACGTTTCTCCTAAGAAGAAATGATAATAGACATGGAGCAAATGAGTCAATAGTTCTCATAAAGTAAGAGTCTAGAGCTATAAATGAATGTGGAGAAGCTCAGCTGAGAAATATTTGAGTTCGTATTGACGTGTCTGACTTTTGATTGCAGACAAAGTTTGAGATGCTGTGAAGAGCTGGAGACACATATGAGGTTATGCATTACATTTTAATAACGTCTAGGAGAAATTATTGAGCTTTCAATGAGGTGCTTTTTTTCCCTTTAGGAGTAGAAAAGATGCCGGAGAGAAAGGTGGTTTAGGCATTGCTATGTGTGTCTGGGTGGCTTGTAGGGCATTGTTAAGTGGCTGCTAGGGCATTCAAGGTGGTTTAGGTGTTTCTATAGTGTTTAAGGTGGTTTAGGCGTTGCTTTGTGGTTGCTAGGGTGTAAATGTCCACAATAGTGGTCTCAAACTCAATTCCTGGAGGGCCACAGCTCTGCACATTTTTGCTCCAACCCTAATCAAACACACCTGATCCAGCTTATCAAGGTCTTCAGGATTACCAGAAACTCTAAGCAGGTGTGAGTTGGAGTTGGTTGGAGCTAAACTCTGCAGAGCTGCGGCCCTCCAGGAATTGAGTTTGAGACCTCTGGTCTACAAGGTACACATTTAGGCAAAATAACACAATAACAACTAATGCAAGTAGGCTAATAAAAAAAAAAAAGACTTACTCTTATAAATAATCTCCTCTGCTGCTTCGCGTGCATTTGCAGTTCTTTTTTCTGAGGTAATCCAAAGCTTATTCCTCTCAGCGTGTCGTCTTCCAGAAATGACAAGTAGCCAAGATGAATTTGAATAAAAGTCTTGCTGCTTTGTTTACGGTGGTGATGTGGGCGTTTACATGTCCATGCGTCTCACGTGGACGATTGTCATGTCAATAGCGCGATCGGCTTGTGGGCATCATCACATTAAAGATAATTAGCTGACAGAAAAAACTGGACATCCTGTTGGTTTCATACAGATTACTTTATCATGGATAATGTTTTTTAGACATGACTTTAAAAGTAGACACTTCAGGCTTTCTATAAATGTATGTCTCATGTACGGTTGGGTATTGAAAATCAAATCAAACATGATTCAAATACCAATGTGATTCTGTTCCTAAATTACAATGATCTGTCTGTTTGATTCTTCAACATTTCTTCCGTGCAGCATACGATCATGATTTGAACATTTAAATGCAACTAAATGTTTAGCAAAAAAAGAAACAGAATAAATATGCTTGATATCATCTTTTATTTACATTGAAATCGAAACTGGGAATCGAAAAGAATCTGAATCGATAGGCAGAATCGGAATTGGAATCGCTAATATTCTAACGATACTCGACTTTTGTCGACCCCAGAGGGTTAAGGTGGTTTAGGCGTTGCAGTGTATTAGCTAGGGTGTTCAAGGTGGTTTAGGCATTTCTATGTGGTTGCTAGGGTGTTCAAGGTAGTTTAGGCGTTGCTATGTGGTTGCTAGGGTGTTTGAGGTGGTTTAGGCATTGATCTGTGGTTGTTATGGTTTTCTGGATGGTATGTAGGGCATTGTTATGTGGTTGCTAGGATGTTTCAAGGTGGTTTAGGCATTGCTATGTGGTTGCTAGGATGTTTAAGGTGGTTTAGGCATTGATATGTAGTTGCTGGGGTGTTTAAAGTAGTTTAGGTGTTGATCTGTGGTTATTATGGTTTTCTAGATGGCTTGTAGGGCATTGTTATGTTGTTGCTAGGACGTTTCAAGGTGGTTTAGGCATTTCTTTGTGGTTGGTATGGTTTTCTGTGTGGATGCTAGGGTGTTTAAGGTGGTTTAAGATTTGTGGTTGCTATGGTTTTCTAGGTGATTTAGGTGTTGCTGTGTGGTTGTTGGGTTGTTCTGGGTGGTTTGTAGGACATTGATATGTGGTTGTTAAGGTGTTGAAGGTGGGTAAGGAATTTCTGTGTGGTTGCAAAGGTTTTTAAGGTGGTTTAGGCATTAGTCTCTGGTTGCTAGGTTTTTCTGTGTATTTTGCAGGGCATTGCTATGTGGGTACTAAGGTATTCAATGTGGTTTAAGCATTGCTATGTGGTTGCTAGGGTGTTTAAGGTGGCTTAGATGTTGCTCTGTGATTGCTGGGGTGTTCARGCTGGTTTAGGTGGTTGCTGAGACATTATGGCTGGTTCATAGGGTGTTGCTATGTGATTGCTGGGGTTTTCTAGGTGGTTTAGGCATTGCTATGTAGTTGCTGGGGTGTTTAAGGTAGTTTAGGTGTTGCTCTGTGGTTGCTAGAGTTTTCTGTCTGGCTTATAGGGCATTGTTATGTGGCTGCTAAGGTGTTTGACATTGTTTAAGTGTTTCTGTGTGGTTGCTAGGGTGTTTAAGGTGGTTTAAGAGTTGCTATGTGGTTGCTAGGGTTTTCTGGATGGATTGTAGGGTATTATGTGGTTGCTAAGGTGGTTAATGCATTTCTGTGTGGTTGCTAGAGTGTTTAAGGTGGTTTAGACATTGGTCTGTGGTTGGGTGACATTATGGGTGGTTGCTGTGACATTATGGGTGGTTTGTTGGGTGTTGTTATATGGTTGCTGGGGATTTCTAGGTGATTTAGGCATTGCTATGTAGTCGCTGGGGTGTTTAAAGTGGTTTAGGTGGTTGCTGAGATATTATGGTTGTTTCATAGGGCGTTGCTATCTGGTTGCTGGGGTGTTCTGCATGGTTTGTAGGATGGTGCTATGGTGTTCTGGGTGTAAGGGATATGTAACTAGTTGATAGGGTTTTCTGTGAGGTTTAGACATTACTATATGATTGTGGATGTTATGGGTGGTTCATAGGGTGCTGTTATGTGGTTTTTCTGGGTGGTTTGTAGAGTGATGGTGCCCCTTTTCTGCATTCAGATTTATCAGAGTTTAGTTTATATGATGCAGTTAAGAAAGATGCATGATATGAGATGTTTTAACGCGCAACAGGACCACCGAAGACTCTTCCTCAGTTAAACGAGCATCCATCCATTAACCAGAGGGGATTTAACTGGAGAGGGCATCCGGGCATGTTTCCCTGGTGACTCTGTCCAGTGTCCGTCTGTGTTTGTGTGTGTGTGTTGGGGGATTCCTGTGCAGTGTCCGTCTCCATCCCCTGGGACTCGTGAGACCCTGGACATCTGTTCTCTTCCACTTGCTGTGGTCAGTCTGGCATTCCTAATCTTCGCACCCCTCGTGCTCCTCCCTGGAGGCGCCTGTCCGCTGACCTGCTTTCCCCTCTCTGCATCTCTGCCGCTTTATCGCTCTCTCTCTGTCTGTCGTTCTCTTTCTGTCTTCCGCTCTGTCACCGAGTGCCAGCAAAGCCAATCGGATGTGGCCACAGTCTTTCAGATCAAAGCTGTGCTGATTCCACGGCAGGAGCTTTTGAAGTGTTCGGAAAAACGAGTCACGTGTGGTGTCTTTATGACAAAATTCTCCTGATGCCTGTATTTTTACATCTTCATCTGTGCCGTCCGGCCCTCGTGCTCGGCTCTTTTGCGAAGATGATATTTTCGTTGCTAAAATAAAGCATGACGGTTAATCCGGTTAGTCTTTTGCGAAGTGTTTTTCCCTCTTTCTGTTTTTCTGAGAGCGTGGCCGAGTAGAAAACGCACGGTGCTTGTCTCCCAGCACTAGTTGATCTGTTTGAAGCTGGAACCCTGCTGTGCTTTCACACGAAGTTTTAACCTCCGGAAATAAATAAAATAAACACTGGTAATCTTGCTAGGTCGATCCCAATATACTTCCCTGAAGTCTGCACCGAGCAAGACATTTTCCCAGATATCATCTGCCTGTAGCTTTTGCCTTACCTTCTTCTATCTCTCTCTTTCTCTCTGGCATCTGTCCTGTTCCCAAAGGGAAGGAGAAACCACAAAGGAGATTTCTGATTGCTCAGTTGTTGCTACTAGAGAGCAGATCACATTAAGAGTAAATGAAGAGTTTTGCTTCTCAGGTGGTTGCTGGGGGGTTCTGGGTTGTTTGTAGGGCGTTTCTAAGTGGTTGCTGGGATGGGTGGATTGTGTGTTGCTATGTGGTTGCTGGACGTTCTGAGTAGAGCATTGCAATAGGGTTGCTGGGGTGGGTGGTTTGTAGGGTGTTGCTATGTGGTTGCAGGAGTGTTTTGTGTGGTTTATAGGGCGTTACTATGTGGTTGATGCGATGGGTGGCTTGTAGGGCATTGCTACTGAATGTGATTTGCTGTGGTGTTCTGGGTGGTTTATAGGGTGTGGCTATGTGGTTGCTGGGATGGGTGGTTTGTAGGGTGTTGCTGGGGGGTTCTGAGTAGTTTGTAGGGTTACTGTGTGGTTGCTTGGGTGTTCTGGGTAGTTTGTAGG
>JAHKKF010529235.1:6331-24435 GCA_019740295.1 Labeo calbasu | reverse complement strand
AAAAAAACACAGCTGTGGATAATTCAGATAACAACACAGTATTAGGAATCAAGTGTATGTAAGTCTTGTGGACTATATGTAAATGTCTTTTATGTGAAATATCTTATTCAGGTCAGTACTAAATAAAAAATAACATGCATTTTGCAAGATCCCTCTTATTTTAGTAAAATAATTAACATTTTGCAGATTGTGCAAGGTGTATATAAACTTTTGAGCTCAACTGTATAACATATGGTGTTGTGTTGACAGTATCATACAGTTGACATTCATACCCAGCTTGCTAGCAAGTCCAAAGTCAATAATTTTGATCCGAATCCCAGTTCTGTCCATACAGACGATGTTCTCAGGTTTGAGGTCCAGGTGGACAATATTTTTCTGATGCATGTACTGAATCCCCTCCAGAATCTGACGCATGTAGCCCACACTGGACACTTCGGTGTGCTCATAACTATCATCTACAATGCGCTCAAACAGCTCTCCACCAGCCACACTGCACATACACACACAGTTGTAGCTGTGTTAGGTACCAAAACATTGACAAAACTGTTAACTCTATTACAGTTAAAGCACTGAAATTGTTGGCATTTCTCATTTCTGTATAGTTTTCTAAAATTGCACTGAAGCCTTTAAAACGCCTACATGCAAGATACTCACTATTCCATCACCATGACCATCTCAGCCTTGTTATCATATGCGGCAAGACACTGCACGAGTTTTGGATGATGTAAGACATTCATTAGCTCAATTTCTTTCCTCGCGGCCTCTCTTTCCTTTGTACGACGACCCTTGTAGAACTTTCCAGCACATACACGTCCCGTCTCCTTTTGGGTCATCCGAAACACCTGGCCAAACTTCCCTCTGGGAAAGATTCAGAACTGAGCATGAAATCATGCTTACAAACCCAAAGCATGTGATGTTTAACCAATTACTATTTTTTGATATCCTAACTTCCATTTATCCAGTTCTTGAGAGTTAAGTGAATTTGAATTTTCAGGAAAACATTTCTTTGTCACCTCTTAACCGTATAAATAATAGGTTTCCAATGAAGTGCAAAACATGACTCTAACGTCTATTTTGCATTTTTCTGGGAATCAGGATCAAGTATAGGGGTTGTTTTCTCTTTTTGATGCAAGTATACCTGTTTGAACATGCATTCATGCAAGGTTTGTTTTACTTGACAGGTCCTGTGAATGTGAGCTATGAGGCCTGCTAAATATGTGTTTGATAAGGATACTTACACTCCGAGTTTTTCCAGGACATTGTAGTGGTCGGTAAGCTTATCCACAGTGTTAATGGTCACAGTCACATACTCCACCGGTTTCTCGTCACACGGCTCTCCTTTGAAGGACAACATACTTTCATTTACCGTTGGACCTCAACATGAAACCTAACTCTCTTAGATTGCATACCCTTTGGTAATGACTTTAAACATGTTCTTCCTGTTTACAATTTGGTTGCTGAACCTTGTTCCCATAAATTGTGGGAAGAGATTATCTGACAATTATGAGCAAATAGTGTGCTGCATTAAAAAATATAATAAAGAGCAGTTGATCTAGCATTAAAGATACATTACAGGAATAGTTCACCCAGAAATGAAAACTTACTTAACATATTTACCCTTAGGCCATCTGAGATGTAAGATTAGTTTTTTCTACATTAGAAAAGATTTGCAGAAATATAGCATTACATCACTTGCTCACCAATGATGAAAACGTAATCCACAAGTAAGTGATATGACTCAAATTCATCACTGAACATGTGAAGTGAAAAGGTATTTTAACTTTTAACCATAATCGATAATAATGCTTCTTTTAGTAAAAAAGTCCATCCTATGTTGTCCTCTCACATCAAAATCCACCAACATATTTGTTGAGACCTGTTTTGCACTGTTTTTGCTAGAAAACAGTGCTTGATCTGTGCATAGTTCTCTCCTGATTGAGATAAGATGACTATGGAGGAAGCAGTGTTATAAATAGAGGATTTATCTTTTAGCCTGAAGCAACTGTTTGAACTTGATGGATTTGTTTCTTACAAACAATTCACAAGACATTAGTGATGGACTGGAGTCATGTCATGTCAATTACTTGTGGATTATTGTGATGTTTTTATCAGCTGTTTGGATTCTCATTCTGACGGCACCCAGTCACTGAGAATCCGTTGGTGAGCAAATAATGCAAGGCAAAATTTCTCCAAATCTGTTCTGATAAAAAAAAAAAACTAATTCATCTTCTTCTCAGAAACCCCAAAGGAGAATAGATTTTCAACAAGTAGTCATTTTGGCAGAACTACTTCTTTTAAGTCATCACAACTTTTATATAATTTCAGAAACATTTCAAAACAATCTCACCTTGGTTGTCCATCCTGATTGGCTGGGACTCTTGGCTCGGTTCGCTGACCCCCACAGCGTTGCAGGCCCTGACCCGGAAGCAGTATTCTCCTTGAGGCTGGAGTCCTGAGGTCACCCTGAGTGAGGTGCTCTTGCACTGGGCTGTGAGCTCTCTCCACTGGTCAGTCGCGCCTGGGCTTTCACAAACCTCCACCACGTATTCCGTCACAGCACTGCCACCGTCGTAAGATGGCCCAGACCAGGACAAAACCAGAGAGTGAGGGGAGAGGACGTGCGCCACAGGACAGGAGGCAGGAGGCTGAGGCAGGTCTGCATAAAGCACACAAACATACCAATCATCCAATGGTTATACAATTTTCATGAATCTTTTTTAATGATTCCAAAAATGTCAAATGAGTGTACACAAGCTATTTATTTATTTTAGGTTTTCAACATCTAGGGTAAAAATACATATTTTTACGAATATCGTGAATTTTGAGTCATGAATATCATGAATATTTATGTTGTTAAGTTTTGTTATGTTAAGTTTATATATATATATATATATATGCTAATGGATGCTAATATCATTATTGTTATAGTTATCTTTCTTGGTGTGAATGGAAGTTCACATTTTTATGTTACAAAATATCGAAATGAATTTAAATTTAGTAATTGAAAACATGCTAATCAATAAAAAGAGTATTCATGGCATTGTCTATGAATATCATTTTTGAGTAACTTAATAGAAATAAGCATCTTGACCCAAATGACAGCTGAGTATTGTCTGACTTACCAATGACAGTCACGGTTACTGTGTGTTGGGCTGAACTTTTGCGATCTCGTACAAATATTGTGTAACGTCCAGAGTCCTCAGGAAGGGCTTCGGAAATCACCAGAGAACTGCTTTCGTTAGACGACTTGATATGAAACTTGGAGCTTTCCACCACCTTGAGAAAGACACATCCTTATAAACCCACAAACTGGAGTACCAACATAATGCAACATGTCTGGATTGTGATGTTTTCTCTTTAGGGCTGTCAATCAGTTTAAATTTTTAATGGAATTAATTATTGTGTTAAATAAAAGAAGTATCAAGTTTACATTACAAAATGCAGCTTTAGAAAAAAAATATTTTGATCAACATAAAATTTATTACACATTTCGGCTGCAATGATGTAACATAAACTATGGAACATAAAAAAGATCATTTGAGAAATATCTCAGTATTTTTGTTCATGCAATGAAAGTAATTGGTAACAAAAACAGCAATCTTCAAAATACCTTCATGTTCCACATAAAAGTAGGTCATACAGGTTTGAAATGACATGAGGGTGAGTATGTGATGACAGAATTTTCAATTTTTGGCCAAACTATTCTTTTTAATTTTTGATTATTTAGTGAAATGACACTTATTCAGATTCAAAAGCTTTATTGTCTATCCCCAATTGTCTTTAGACAAAAGGCTCAACACACAAACAGTACAAATAATCCTTTAGTCATTTGTTCATTCAGTTTGTTCAAATGACTGATTCATTCAGTAATTAAAGGGATAGTTCACCCATAAATGAAAATTACCGCATGATTTTCTCACCCTCAAGCAATCCTAGGTGTATATGACTTTTTTTTCAGATGAATACAATCGGAGTCATATTAAAATAATGCAGAAACAAAAAAAACAAAAAACAACACAATATTTACTGAACTGCTATATGAAATCAGATGTGCACTTGTGCTATTCGGGAAACAGCACTAAAGTAATATTTCTCTCGCTGCTTGTGATATTGCTTATCTAATGATATAAATATGAGACAAACACTCATACAAGAGCATTTTTTGCCCCAATATGGACTTTATCACGAGTTTCAGCCCTGGAACTGTCAACTGTTTGAAATGTAAGATGACGTACAGTTCTGGGGTGGGGTGGGCATGTTAAATGCGTTTAAATATTTTAATCACGTTATTTTTCATAAGTAATTAATTAAATTAACATGTTAAATTGACAGCCCTGGTTTTCATGTACCTCTTTTTTGTTGTAGACCCAGCAAGAAGCTACAGGAGAGCTGCCTTTGAAGACACAGGTCAAATGGGCCGTCTCTCCAACATGCACCTCCAGACGATCTAATGGATCTACAAACTGCAGAGGAGGTGCTGTAAACACATAAACACAAGTGCTGAGAATCATAAATGTCTAATTTGTTTAGTCTAGACAACAAAAAGATTAAACAGAGAGAAAAGTCAGACTTTTGCCTCACAGTCATTATTATATTATATTATGTTATATTGTATTGTTCGTAATGATGAATAAAAATAAAAGAAAATAGGACAATATAAACATTTTCTTCAATTAAAGGCTTTTACGCAAAACATTCTAAGAGAAAACCAATGACACTTTCCTTCTTTCATACCATACAGATATTAAAATTTAGCCACGGACCATATTTACATTTACATTTATGCATTTGACAGATGCTTTTATCTAAAGCAACTTATATTGCATTCAAGATATCCGTTTTTATCGGTTCTTGCCTTTCCTGGGAACTGAACCCATGACCTTGGCATTGCTATTATGCTCTGTTTGAGCTACAGGAATGCTGTAGCATATACTGTGTATGCGATAAATATGAAAGCAAACTCAAACTGCAATTATTCAAATCAACACACTCAGCTGAACTTGACCGACTTGATAAAAGTTTGATGCTAATGACCTCATGGACTTTAAACAGACCTGTTATTAATACAGACTGACCATAGATAGCAGTGTGTTTTACATGAAAGATTGAAGACCCAAAACACCCATCATTCAGTGCTTAAGTGCCCAGCCTAAATACAAACAGAAGTACCAAAGAAAACTGATAACATCTTATGACGTTGAGTGTTTGGTTTTCTCTGATAATCTGAAAAATTCCTATTTTTAAACCAGTATGTGGGCAGCTGTTAAATTATTTATCTATCTGTAAGCTATAAATACACACACAAAGGATTTAAACTAAATCACAATTTGATGTTAAATGTAAGGTTTTTCAAAGAATGGAAGAATATTGCTTTGGACAACAAGGATTATAGTTTTTTATAAAGAATTAAGATAAACATTAGCAGTTAGTACACAGCAGACTGCTTCCTGTTTGACTGTGTACAACACTAACAGACTCCGAAGGAGTTGTTTTATTGTTTTATTGCAAGTGACTCCATTTGGAAGCAGGTCACAGTGGTTATACTTTAACTTGCAGTTCCAGACAAAATGCATAAAAAATACTGTGCTATTAGAATATTAAGAACAGCATGCGTGGGTGTGGGAGGCTGTAGATCACACGGCTCTTAAGAAATGAGAATCACTAGAAAGAATCACCAGAATCCAAAAATGTAACAACAGTATGAAGTTACAGTATGGACGAAGAGGATAAGAACAAGTAAATCTTAAAAAAGGAGCTTAAAACAAGCAAAAGTACAAATGAAAGTGCAAGACAGACATGCTGATGGTCTTACCTGTACCTGAGCTACTCCTCCTTTTGACAAGCACCTCTGTAACGACACAAATATGTAAAGAATCAGCTGTCGGTTAGGGTGCTTTTGTGTTAAAGAGCATGCAGGAGATAACATAAACTTTGCCTATCATACAAGGGAGGAGTCAAGCGATCAGGTGTGGGTGTCTAAGAAAAATGTTCAACAGATTAAAGAGGAAATGCTCAACATAACAAAGCCATTAGTATGTCAACCAGTCAGAAAATAGTCATTTGCACATTTATTATATTTATATTTTATACAGAGCTTATTATACCGTGCTTATTATATACCTATTACATAAACTATGTATAGTAATTCGATTTTTAATAAAACAGTATTAGCAAGTGACACCACCTTAGTGACGGTGATATGAGCTTTGGAGGAACAAAAATGTTCCATGTATTTAATTTCCCTCAGATTACTTTGTGGGTAGGGCCATTGTTTGTGACATACCTCTCTTGAGTGCTGGAGAGCTTGTTATAGGACTTCCTGTCTGAGGTGTCTGCGGTGACTGTGGGCCTTTAAAAACACTCATGTCATCTGGGACGTTCTGAGGCGAATTTAAGACACTGCTTAGTGGAGTGTGAGGATGAGAGGAATTGGGATGAGAGTGAGGAATATTACGGATCCCAACAATTGTTTCATAGTCTGGAGTTGATCCGGTTCATTTTGGTTTGAAGAGAGGCAGAGAGAGAATGTGATGTGGTTGCATGTTATTATGAGGAGCAAAAGGGAAGTAAATAATTAAATGAGAGAGGGAGAGAGAGAGCGAGAGAGGTAATTAACATTGATAATCCTGTCCATTCACGCCACTTTATATGATGTAACTAGAAACACCTGTACTGTGCCAGTAATGTAATGTTCCCATATATATTTTTAAGTAGACATTGACAGCTCACGTTAAAGGAGAAGCACACTTTCAGAACAAAAATGTACAGATAATGTACTCATCCAAGATGTCATCCAACATGTTCATGTGTTTCTTTCTTCAGTCGTAAAGAAATTGTTTTTTGAGGAAAACATTTCTGCATTTTTCTCCATATAATGGACTGATATGGTGCCCCGATTTTGAACTTCCAAAATGCAGTTTAAATGTGGCTTCAAACGATTTCAAATGCAGTTGTAAATGATCCCAGCCGAGGAAGAAGGGTCTTATCTAGCGAAACGATCAGATTTATATACTTTTTAATATCAAACGCTCGTCTTGTCTTGCTCTCCCTGAATTCTGTTTTTGTTCCCGTTCATGACAGAAAAACTCCCATCCTATGTTCTCCCTCAACTTCAAAATCGCCCTATATCGCTGTTTTACGTTTTTTGTTAAGGGAGTTTTAATCCTCTTTTGGGATTGTTTGAAGCTGCATTTAAACTGCATTTTGGAAGTTCAAACTCGGGGCACCATAGAAGTCCATTATATGAAGAAAAATCCTGAAATGTTTTCCTCAAAAAACATAATTTCTTTACGACTGAAGAAAGAAAGACATGAACATCTTGGATGACATCTTGGATGAGTACATTATCTGTACATTTTTGTTCTGAAAGTGTGCTTCTCCTTTAACGTGAGCCATCAATGTCTACTTAAAAATATATATGGGAACATTACATTACTGGCACAGTAGGGTGAGTACATTATCTGTAAATATTTTCTCTGGAAGTGGACTTCTCCTTTAAACAGCTATAGACCAGTTATAGGTTTGTAAACATTTGGGATGCGCACGGATCATGGTTGCAGAAAACCCAGAGAGATAGCTTTTATGGCTAAAGAATTACACGGATACGGTACAGAATAGTTACATTTAAAAAGATTATAGATTATATTGATTAGATGTCATTTTCAAAATGTTCTCCACATATTACAAGAGCTTGTCACCCAGCGATAAGCACTGTTATTTAGCAAAACTGACAGTATTGGGATAGTCTTACAGTTCCAAAACAGGGATGACATTTTTGTGGGCAGGGCCTATCTGGTTTCAAGTAGGTGCCTCTGGAGCCGTGGAATAAAAGAATTTAAAAAAAGGTAAATTTGATTTTATATTTTAAAATTCTGACTTTCTTCTTGCAATTCCGAGATTATATCTCACAATTCTAATAAGGAAAAACAATTTGTCATTCTCTCTTTTCCCCTGAGCTCAGATTAGGAGTTTATATCCCACACTTCTGGCTTTTTCCCCTTCAGAATTTACAAACTCACTATTTTTGAGTTAAATCGAGTTATAAAGTCTGAATTAAGAGATATAAACTTGCATTTGCAAGAAAAAAGTCAGAATTGTGAGATAAAATAAATAAATGTTATGTAAAAATGTTAATAGCAATAGGTTTAAATAATATTTAATATTAATGCTGTCCCCTGTGAACAGCATATGTGAATATTATGTAGACCTATTGTTTAAATCAAGTTTATGCTTTAAAAGTAGAGTAATCGTAGCAGTTTACATCCATAGAATGTCCATTTAAACGTATGCGTTTAGCTTCAAATGGCGTCTTTGATGACAGTATTCTATAAAAATTATTTGCATTCCGATTTTGACATTAAAAGGCACAAAAATTGTTTCTTTTATTCCATGGATTTTACCCATTTACCTCCACTTGTTACCAGTGTTTTTCTGCAACCACTAAGCACGTGCAGCTGCAAGTGACGTAACTGTGATGTCTACTCCAAACTGGTCTATATACTACACACTTTAGGCTAAGGTTGAATTTGAGTTTATACCTACCTCTAACACACACTGCTGCACTGCTGGATGTTTTTCCTGCTGTGTTTTCGGCCATACATGTATAAGCCCCAGCATCCTCTGGGAGACATTCTTTAACTACCAAAGTCACCACTCCTCCTACTAATGAAGATTTACCAAACAGCACAGCCTCACCTGAAACGGTTGTGGTACAAATGGACAGATAGAGGGAGACAAAAACAGAGAAAGAGTGACTTTGTGGCATTAGGAATAGATAAAATACATCAAATGAAAATACTGTAATTGTAACTGAAATGTGCAGGACGCATTTAGTTATTTTTATTTTTAATTTTGTTGTTGTTGTTAAAGGGGACATTGGATGCCCGTTTTCCACAAGTTGGTGTGATTCTTTAGGATCTTCATGAAATGTATGTAACATACTTTGGTTAAAATTCCTCAGTGGTCGTGTAAAACAACACCCTTTTTATCTTGTCAAAAACAGCTCTGTTTTCAGCGACCCGTTTCAGTACATGTCTCTTTAAATGATAATGAGTTACTGCTATTCCGCCTCTCTCTTCCGTTTTTTGTGTATTTGGTGGTGTGTTACCATCAAAAACAAAACTAATTCACTGCATCCTCAGTGGCTCTAATGTTGGGAGAAAATTAATATGCATATGTCCACTTTTATGTCCAAATACAAAACACCTGGATTGCATACGTCAATACAGCTGCTCGAGTTTAGGACAGTCCGTCAGCAGTCATGGGTGGGGCTTTGAGCAATATGATGTCATACTGCTCAGAAAATTAAAATGGCTGGATAATTAAGACTGTTTAGGTTTTTTGAGGAGTTAAAAAAAGGAGTGAATGGATTTATATCATTGCCAGGTGGTTGTGTCTACAACCTGCTAAGACACATTTATATGCAAACATCATGTAAAAGTGAATTTTGCATCCGATGTCCCCTTTAAATTCATCGAACACTTTCGATTTACAACTCCTATAGGGAACAGAAGCTTGCATATGAAACCATAACAAATATGCATACATAGGGTAGAGTGGGGGAAATTTTGTGTGTAATTTTTTTCTGTGAAACAAGTTAAATGTGTTCAGAAAAGTTATCATAGTTTTAGTGAAAATGACATAAATTATAAACAAAGTATGAAAAATGTCCAAAGTTTTCATGTTATTAGATTTTTAACAAAAATTACATTTGTATCAAGGGGGCCTATTTAAAACATTTTGTTAGCTAATGCTAACTGGCTAGCTCCTAGCTTTCTGATGCTAACGTGAGGTAATTTTTAAATATAAAATCCAAATTTTCTTATTCAACCAACTCGTTAGAATTCATTTGGTGGAAAAACAAAGGATTTGATGTTTAGAACAGAATAACTACAGTAATTGCCCATTGCTCCCTTGGGGCATTTTACCCCGCTGACTATGTTTGAGAAAAAAAAATGTCATTCTGAAAATGACTCTACACATAATTGTACATCCAGTCTATTTATAGCTAATAAATTAGTGTAGAACAACAACAACAACAAATATTAACTCACCATTATGAAGCCAGGAAACATTGATTGGCTGGCTCCCTGTGATAGTCCCTTTCAGTGTGATGTCATTTCCTTCATCCACTATGCAGTCCTCAAGGGGCTCCGTGAAAAGCGGTGGATCCAGACCACTAGTATGGCTGTGTTTACCACTCACTAGTTTGACAGAACAAAGCAGAATGAGATTAGTTGCATATTTTTTTATTAAACAGTAGTGAAGTATGCTTTTCTAATTTCTTCTTGCAGTGCTGTGTTTGTAACACGTCACGGTAGAGGACGACAAAGAGCTGTCTTTATGAATGAGCCGTTAAATTATTTGTTAAGCTGATTCCTTCCAACACACTGCTTCTTTAAGGAACAAAATGATTCTGTGAATAAATCGTTGAATTGTTTGCTCAACCGATTTGTTCAAAAACACTGATTCTTTGAGGAACGCCACTGCTATTTGCTTGAAGACTCTTTCATTTGGCAGCATTTTCATTGGCAGAGCAATATTGTGTCTAAAATGTACGTTTCTCAATATTACTTGTTTATTAAACTCTTGAATAAAGCAGTAGCACATGTACAGTTGTGCTGTTGCACTCCCAAGGGTGATATTGCTTTAGTATAATACGAGTCAGTACTTCTGCACTCATTTCTCACACTGTTGTGAGCTTGTTTTATGCATTATCATGTTTTTATGTTAAAACTATTCTAAAAGGAGTAAGATAATGTTTACTAGGTATTTATTTAGTAAATTAATTTACATTAAAGCCTTAATATATGGGCAATTGAAACTTCAATGTAAAAAATAAATCATGGGTTTTGTAATCTAAAAACATTAACGTGATAATTAAAAATAGTGTGTATTTTATTAAAGAAATTGTGGTTCAGTGTTGTACAGAACTGAGACCAAGAGATATGTTTTCCTAATTTTTAAAGGAAACTTTGGAAATACTGAGGAACTGATTAAGCTGATTAAATTAAGGAAGAAAGGCTACCTATTATTTTTTAAGAGAATTGGTTCAATGATGCAGTTTTATTTTGGTGGTGATTGTTAGTTCCCAGCATGCTTTACATATACGGAGAGTAGATATTGAAATTAAGTGCTATTTTATGTGTTTTTGAGTGAAAGGGAAACATCTGTTAATGTTTAATATTCAGTTATGTTTGACATTTTTAAAGAGTTTCTGTCGTTAAAAATTGTACAGAGGTTAGGTTGTGGAGAACTGCATGTACTAACACTGTAAGGTATGATGCTTTGTTCAATGTGTAGTAGCTTACTTTTTGAACAAATTTTTTTTTCTACGTAAGCTATCTGTATACAGTCTTTTAATTGTACAAGATAACTCAAAGTCAAATACAAACAGGCCTTACTCAACATTACAGACTTTTAGGAATCTACTTAACATAAATGAGCACATTTCACTAATTATATTATTATTCATTGTGTCTTAAAATGTGATTAAATCATTTAGGAGACTTTACATGATTTATTAAGGTGGATTCCATTACACAAATCATGCCTTAAAGGATTAGTTCATTTCCAGAAATAAAATTTACAGATAATTTACTTTCTTCAGAAATTATTCAGGATTTCCCTCCATATAGTGGACTTCTATGGTGCCCCCAAGTTTAAACTTCCAAAATGCAGTTTAAGTGCAGCTTCAAAAGGCTCTAAAAGATCCCAGCCAAGGCAGAAGGGTCTTATCTAGCAAAAGATTGGTTATTTTCTAAAAAAAAAAATGACAGCGTATATACTTTTCAACCTCAAATGCTCATCTTTTCTAGCTCTGTGAGAACCCTGTGTATTCCGGTTCAAGACAGTTAGGGTAGGTCAAAAAACTCGTTTTCCATCTAATTTTTCTCCTCCAACTTTAAAAATCATCCTACATCACTGCAGAAGTACCGACCCAGTGTTTACAAAGTGAACGTAACAAAGAAGATCAAACGCCCTTTACAAAAAATGGTAAAACAGCGATGTAGGACGATTTTGATGTTGAAGAAGAAAATTAGATTTTTTTGAGTTTTTCGACCCTCCCTAAATGTCTTGAACCAGAATACACAGAGTTCACACAGAGCTAGACAAGACGAGCATTCAGTTCAAACTCGCGGGCACCATAGAAGTCCACTATATGGAGAAAAATCCTGAAATGTTTTCCTCATAAAACATAATTTCTCTACGACTGAAGAAAGAAAGACATGAACATCTTGGATGCCAGCGGGGTGAGTAAATTATCTGTACATTTTTGTTCTGGAAGTGAACTTCTCCTTTAAAAACTACTCAAAAATATTATGTGTAATTTTGGTGTTTAAATACCGAGCACATAACATTTTTCACAGTGTAGTTCATTGTTTTAATACCTTGTAAATCTTGTTATCTTATGTGATTGCACTTAAAAATGTTATTGTTTCAATTATGTTTTTACTGCAAAACAAGATCAAAATACTAATGATGATGATGATACTTATAATGATTATTGTTGCAGTAGCAAATAACATTCATACTGACTTGTGAATCTTAGACTTGTATAGTGTTAACACTAAGTTCACACAGGAAGAAACAAGGCTTGTATAAACAACAAAAAAAAGCAGCTAAAGATATATGTTTGAGTAAGCGGCTGCGGTATTATTCAGCATCCTGTCTAGAAACACCAAAACCAGAAGCACCACATAAAAAAGACAAAAAGCAACAAAAATTTTAATTGTAAAATTAAACAAAGCAAT
Organism: Labeo calbasu; assembly: GCA_019740295.1. Lineage (NCBI taxonomy): Eukaryota > Metazoa > Chordata > Actinopteri > Cypriniformes > Cyprinidae > Labeo > Labeo calbasu. Next base: position 11,683 of record JAHKKF010529235.1, on the reverse strand, counting down.
TATAATAACAAAAGTACAACATAACTAACAAAGCAGTCATGTTGTAACTACTTTGTTAGTTGATACAAGACAACATACTAACAAAGTTAGTTATGTGACTCAAACGAGCGGATTGAAATCTGGCCACAGGCTTTAAAGAAACTGTGATCTCATCCAACAAACCTGTTTCTGTTCAAAATACAGCCACTCTCTTATTATACAAGTCTGTGGGCGGAGCCTTGTCTAATATAATTAACCTCCCATGAGTACTTGTGTGTAGTAACTTTAAAATGTGACAGGCCTCTATTGTATTTTTTATTTGTGACAGTGGTGTCTCATGTACACGTCTACATGAGTAATTGATGTGGTCTTTTTAATCTCATTCAGCCAAGAGATGCATGACATGTAATTTCAGTTCAGGGAACAAGTCATTCTAGTCCTCTTTCGCTCATTCTAGTTCTTAACATTGGACCAAACACTTTTGTTCTCGCTGACCTGGTGGATCACATGATCTGCTGTCTTTTGACCTGGCCTAATGTAACCATGTAATCCTTGTTTGTTCATGCAAACAAGGATTTTTTTTTTTCACTGGTTGTTCTGGCAACACACTGCATCTGAAATCTGAAAAAACGTGATGCCAGTTCTGAGAAGAACAAGCTGAAATGTTTTAAGTTTCATTCTGTGTATTTCAGCTGTCTTGTATCAGGTGATAAGATCTGAGAAATGAAAGGAAGGAACTGGAGTGTTGTAATTGTGCAGTTAGAGAGTAGAGCACTACCATCAAACATACATGTCCTGCACAGAAAACAAATAAAAGGCTGCTGTTCAAATTAGTAAGGAAGGAATTTCCTGCCAATAGTGACCTCTTGCCTGGTCAGCAATTTGCATCCTGCAGGCAGATAAGATACAGTGGGCTTCCAAAGTCTGAGACCATTTTAAAAACATGTTTTTTTCCCATTTAAACCTGGAAATGTGCATAAAGCTTTAGGTTTAGCAAATATTTTGTGTAAATGGGTTAGCTCACTTCCAGAATAAAAAATTCCTGATAATTTACTCACCCCATGTCATCCAAGATGTTCATGTCTCTCTTTCTTCAGTCGAAAAGAAATGAAGGTTTCTGAGGAAAACCGAAGTACACAAACGTAGAACAAATCACATGTGACTTTTTTCTACGTGATTGCGTAATGCGTGAAGTTGTAGACATGCATCGGAGTGCGAGATGAAAATTTATTATTATTACTATGTAAGTATGTATTTTTTTTTTTTAAATGACAGATCGTTTTACTGGATAAGACCCTTATTCCTTGACTGGGATCGTGTAGAGGCTTTTGAAGCTGCATTGAAACTGCTAAATTTGGACCTTCAACCTGTTGATCACTATTTGTCCACTATATGGAAAAAAAATCCTGAAATGTTTTCCTCAAAAACCATAATTTCTTGTTCACTGAAGAAAGAAAGACATGAACATCTTGGATGATACTGGATGAAATTATCAGGACATTTTTATTCTGGAAGTGAACCAATCCTTTAAACAAAGTAAATGAATCATGTAAAAAAAGAGATGAAAATGCTATATATATATATGTGTGACCCTGGACCACAAAACCAGTCATGAGTAGCACGGGTATATTTGCAGCAATAGCCAAAAATATATTGTATGGGTCAAAATTACAGATTTTTCTTTTATGCCAAAAATCTTTAAGATATTAAGTAAAGATCATGTTTCATGAAGATATTTTGTAAGATTCCTACTGTAAATATATCAAAACTTAAATTTTGATTAGTAATATTCATTGCTAAGAACTTCATTTGGGCACTTTTAAAGCCGATTCTCTCAATATTTTGATTTTTTATTTTTTTTTTGCACCCTCAGATTCCAGATTTCAAATAGTTGTTTTTCGGCCAAATATTGTCCTATACTAACAAACCATACATCATCATCATCTCATTTCTGTTAATACAAAATCTTGAGAACAAAGTGGCTTTTTCATAATTTCAGCAGAACATACCAGAAAAATTATTATAGTTTATATGAGAGGCCTTTTGGATATTGTTTTGCACAAGTTTTAAATTAAAAAAGGTTGAGAACCTCTGATTAGATCAAGTAAAAATTGTATCAATTGCAGGTTACCATAAAATTATCAATTTTTAAAAGCACGTTTTACAGTACGCTTCCTAAACATATTGCTGATAATGCCACTTGTAGATAAATATTAATTAGAAAATCAAAATCAAAATAGAAGCATTTCAGCTAGTGGTGTCAGAGTTTTAAACTCCACTGTATCTATCACAATATCACACACACTATACAGTATAGTAACTGGTGAAGGGGAGAATGCTAATAAGAAAATTTCTTTATCAGAAATCAGCCTGATAGTGAAAAACAGGTCCATTCAGGCAAATAGTATGGTGTAAACAAACCACAGGGAAGTCAAATTTAAGAATGTTTAGGATTTCCCCGTCTAAGTCTGGCTGAATGCAGTCGTGCAGTGAACTCCTCCGTCACCTGATTATTATCCAAATGCAGTGAACGTGAAAACAAAGTGGCTGTCATTCTGTGATGTCTGTTGAATGTAAACTGATTATTAACCATGACGACCTTTGAGAAGGAACAGTGCTTCCTGCAGAGATCACGCATTTAACCGCAAGTACAGATCACGTCAACTTCAACATGTTTTTAAAGACAAGAATCCAACCAGCCTGCATATACAAACACAAATAAGCTCTCTCGAGTATGCAAATACTGACAGACACACTCACAAACACTTGTGTGTAGCTGCAAGAAATGTCCAGACTTGCCTGCATTGGACGTCTCTCCAGGCTTCTTTACGGCTGTGTTGTTTGTGGTTATGTGTGCGGGTCGGGACACTTGTCCATTAGTCTCCTTTGACTGGGAGCTTGACAGCTGTATCCTGAAAGTGGATACGTAACGTGTCGTTCCATCAGTAACACTCATTTCTCCTCTCAGTACATAACAGTTTTATAAAATCCAAGTCATTTCCCAGCTTTCTTATCAGTTGGCTCGTATTTTCCTGTGTCTCTGAGTCTGTGCTATGCACACATGTCCTCTGTCCTGAGCTGTTCTTTGCATCTCTTTAGTTTGTGGCTCCTCCCCCGTGACTGAAGCCTCATTCATTTGGTCTGCGGGACGCTGTCCTCTTGCTGGGTTCCACTGAGCGCCTTCTCACAAACCCCTCCCGCAGATATCACAACGTTTGGCCTTGTGTCTTTAACACAGTTTCTAGTCGCACAGACTGTGACAGTGGTAAAAGAGAAAGAGAAACTTTTAGAGTGGTGGGAAGAAAGAGCGAGTGTGTGTTATATTTATTAGTGCTTCTGAAAAGTAAATGATTGTGTGTGTCAGGTCAGTGGTGTTTATTTGAATACTTGTGTGAAAAAGGAGATAAAGATACACAAGTAACAGATTAGAAACTGAATCAAAGGTCAGGCATTCCCCATTCCTTTCCCCTCTATAATTGCTGTCATGCTATCAGTTGGACTTTGATTGTCTTTGTTTGTTTTCAATGAGAAAAAAAGCAGTGCTTGATAGTTTCAAGTCCCACTGAGCCCACAAGTTGAAGTATATTTGAAGTTCAAAAGTTTGGGTTCGGTAAGATATTTTTTTTTTGACAGAAGTTTCTTGTGCTCATCAAGGTTGCATTTATTTGATTAAAAATAGTAAAATATTATTACAATTTCATATAATTGATTTTAATTTTGATTAAGCCATTACTCAGTCTTCAGTGTCACATGATCCTTCAGAAATCATTCTGGTATGCTGATTTAATGCTCAAGGAACACTTTATATTATCAATTTTGAAAACAGTTGTGCTGCAGGATACATTTTTTGGAATATAAAATTCAAAAGTACAGCATTTATTTGAAATAAAAATCTTTTGAAACATTATACATGTCTTTCCTATGGAAGCCCATTTCCACCACTGAATAAAAGATTAAAAAATAATGTAACTGCAACTTTTTATCTCACAATTCTGACTTTTTTTCTCAGAATTGCGTGTTTTTATCTCGCAGGCCTGACTTTATAACGCAATTGTGAGTTAAGTCAGAATTGTGAGATATTAACTCGCAATTCTGAGAATATGTGACCCTAGATCACAAAACCAGTCATAAGGGTCAATTTTTCAAAACTGAGATTTATACATCATCTGAAAGCTGAATAAATAAGCTTTTCATTGATGTATGGTTAGTATATGTATTGTTAGGATAGGACAATATTTGGTCAAGATACAACTATTTTAAAACCTGGAATCTGAGGGTGTAAACAAATCAAAATATTGAGAAAATTGCCTTTAAATTTGTCCAAATAAAGTTCTTAACAATGTATATTACTAATCAAAAATTAAGTTTTCATATATTTACAGTAGAAATTTTACAAAATATCATCATGGAACATGATCTTTACTTAATTTCCTAATGATTTTAGCCATAAAAGAAAAATCAATAATTTTGACCCATACAATGTGTTTTTGGCTATTGCTACAAATATACCCCAGCGACTTAAGACTGGTTTTGTGGTCCAGGGTCACATATATCAGTCCTTTAAACCCCTTTAAAACCGGACTTTATAACTTCCAATTGCGAGTTTATATCACAATTCTGTGGAAAAAGTATGAATTGCGAATGAAATGAATGTAATGAACTCGCATTTGTGAGAAAAAAGTCAGAATTTCAAGTTTATGTCTTGCAATTCTGAGGAAAAAAAGTCAGAATTGTGAAAGAATAAAGTTGCATTTGCAAGAAAAAAGTGAGAACTGCAAGTTTATATCTCACAATTCTGAGAAAAAAGTCAAAATTGTGAGAGAATAAACTCACATTTGCGAGAAAACAGTTTACATCTCGCAATTGTAAGAAAAAAAGTCAGAATTGTGAGTTTGTATCACAATTCTGAGGGAAAAAAAAGTCATAATTGACCTTTCGCAAACAGCTTGATTGACAGCCGATCTGACCAGTCATAACGCCAAATCCGCTATTCTGTCCGACAAACGAATCAGACAGCAGAATATGTTAACTTCGCTGGACTTAAACTTGAAACATTGTGCATATTGACGTCTTTCCGCGGTTGAATTAAAATATGTTCTGTTGTTCATTCTTTTTTTCGTGCTTTAAGTAAAGAAGAAAAGACGATCGGTTCACATGTCATTGATGTAATAAGGCAAGTGATCTGTCACGACATATTAAAGAGCCACAAAACGGTATTTATTGTTTGAATTTCTTAAAAAATGACATTTTAAAGCTGAGACAAAATGACAGTTATGTTACGCAATTTAAGACAATTTTGAACTACTGGTGTTTGTTGGGTCGACGTGAACCAGCCATTAAGTTCGAGAATCAAACAACCCTAAAGAGTAACTT
>JAHKKF010529234.1:4512-19326 GCA_019740295.1 Labeo calbasu | reverse complement strand
ATATATATATATATATATACACACACACACACACACACACACATATATACATACACACACATATGTACACATACATATTTAAACAAGGGATGTAACAATTACCGGTTTGACGATAAATCATGATAAAAGTCCCCACGGTTAGTATTACCATTTCTTATTTTAATTATCATTAAAACCGTATTTGATTGCCACGATTTGAACAACTGATGATAAATAAATACTGTACAGCATAAAGCACAGTTTTAAGTAACAGTCTCATTTGCGCACGCACACAGAGTAGTTTGGTTTTATGTGAAAATACGGCGAATGTTTTAAAAGAGTGATAACGGCACAGGCGACAATACCCACGGAAATAATCAAGCACCACGGAAAAACATGAGCTGGTCTCCGTTCATTTTAAGCAATAAGAAATACATTGCAGCTTTTCCAACTTAACTCTCATTTTCATAGTTCATTTGAAGCCGTTTTTGGCATTATGTTAATGGTAAATGTCAAGAGTGCATTATTGTATTAAAGGGTGGCAGCACTTCCTCTCCCATAAATGTAGTGATCATGGCTCTGCGCTCCCTCAGATATTACTTGTGTGCCCTCAAACTTTGTCCTGTGGATGCGCAAATAAATGCTTTATTGTAAACAGGTATTTATTAAATAATTTTAATTAATGAAGCGCAACCCTCATAGAAAGAATGTGTGTATTATTTGGTAACTAATGTATTTGCAGTCCGTGCGTTTCACTAAGCAATTGGGGGTCGGGCACCCACCGGCAGAAACATAAATCGGGAATTATAATGAATATTTAAATGAATTAATTATATGAATGTACCTCTGAAAGTTCTGGCTGTCTTCAGAAAAGATTTAATGGCATTTTGTTTTTATCTCCACTCCATGTAATTCCTAAAGAAGTGTTCTTAATAGTAATGCTGCTTTATCCACAGAGTTCACGGGAAACAGCGCCATCTAGTGACATACAGTGGATTTACAGAGACTTACATTTACATTCAGCTTGTGTGCAGTTTTTGTCTGGCCAAGAAACAGACTGAATTTGCATGCCCTGCTGTAGCACAAATTTTGACAAGCTGATGAAAAACAAGCTTAAGTGGATTCTACACATCTGAACTATGCAGATAAATTACCTATTATTTATGTTATTAAGTTATTTATGGAACAAATACAAAATACATAATTTATTAAATCAATTATCATTTTGACTTAACCCTTTTCTTTAATTAAAGGCTGAAATGTGAGGTTTATCTTTTTCTGAAACTTTTTCACAGCTTTATTTGAAAATTTACATTCGATATTTGAACATGCTATTAGTCAAACTGTCGTCCGTCATGTTGTCATCTAAAATCCGGACATCATTTGTAGGCTACTGTTGTTGTTGTAGTGATTATGCAAATAAAAAGTCATTTTATTTGTTGTTTGTTGATTTTAAATAAAACTTGCTGAAGTGATTTATGTGTCAGTACTTTTTGAACATGTTCAGTACACTTTAACAATACTGTGATAATACTGATAACCGTGATCATTTTGGTCACTATAATCGTGATTAGAAATTTTCATACCGTTACATCCCTAATATACACACACACACAATTTTTTCCACCTAGATGTATCCTAAATATTATATCAAATTATAATGTTATAAATAAATTTGATTTAGTTAACAGATAAATGCGCAGTTGATAACGTTACTTTATCAAAATAAAATACAGTGAACCAAACATCAGCGCGCCTCCTCATTCTGTCACCGCTGCGACGCGACTGAAGTACAAAGCCTATAACTGACATAAATAATAGTTTAGCAGTTAGATACATCGCAAATATGGAAATATTATGGAATATTTGAGAGAGGTAGGACACAAGAGCACAAAGCTTCATTTCGCAAACAGTTGAAAGCCTTTAAAGTACCGTTATACTCCTTTGTCAGTGAGAGACGCGTTGAGAATCAGCACATGGTCACTGTCTAGTGGGCTTTGTTTTCAAGTGCGCAACTCCTGACATTCTCTGTTCTTCTGCCGTCGGTTATCAAAACAGCATTGCATTACTGTGGGCGCTGCCTTCTGGGTTGAGGTGAATTGCCTGTTTTCGTTGTAAGGCCTCATGCACCGAACCGAGATGTCCGTACCGTGACGGGTTGGTATGAACACATGTATCGTTACACCTCTAATACACACAAACACACAGGTTGATTTTTGTGATTTGCGGGGACTTTCCATAGACTTCTATTGTTTTTATACTGTTCAAACTGTATTTTCTATCGCCCTACACCAATCCTACACCTAAACCTAACCCTCACAGGAGACTGTGTGCATTTTTACTTTCTTAACCAAAAAAAAAGAAAACACTTATTCTGTATGATTTATAAGCCATTTGAATTATGGGACACTTATAATGCACTCATAATTCACCTTCTCTTTGTAATACCTATGTCATACCCATGTCACACATGGACTCACACACACATAAACTGAGCCTGGTTTCTCCCAAGGTTTTTTTTCTCCATTTGTCACCGATGGGGTTTTGGTTCCTTGCCGCTGTCGCCGCTGGCTTGCTTAGTTGGGGACACTTTCTCTTCACTTTATCTTCACGCGATATTGTGTTTTATTTTGTTGTATTTGATGAACTACCTTTACCTGAAAATTGAGTGTTTATTGTTGCCCTTGGCATTGTTGATGTACTGTTTCCTATTCAATACTGTACAGCCGCCTTGTCACAATTCTGTATTGTTAAAGGCGGTATATAAATAAAGGTGATTTGATTTGATTTGATTTTGACATAAACACACACACACACATATATATATATATATATATATACACACACACACACATACACATAAATATATACACACACACACACACACACACACACACATATATATATATATATATATGTATATACACGCATGTATGTTTATTAATAATGTTGAAATGAATATGAACTAAGATAAATAAATGAATATTATAAATATGTATATATGGGTCGAAGACGATAACGGGTTTAAGCATAAAAACAGTAAGTGTAATACAGCTTTAAATTGTTGTTGTTTTTCCAAAAAAAAAAAAAAAAAGGAAAGAAAAGAAAAAGTTTTACTGCTTAATTTAATATTAAAATATATATAATGAATAATATTTGGTTAAAATGATCTGAAATCAATTTGAGTAAGTACATAACCAGCCAATGTTCAAAACTATCTCCTTCCTTAACCCAGTTCACAACAGTAATCTTATAGTAATGTTTCCTAATTTGAGCGTTGCTGGTAGGAATTCGTGGGAAGTGCGATCACGCCGCTGCGTCGTTACGTCACATCTGTAAACATAAAAAAAGGTGTCCCGGCTAATAGGCGATCGCATACGAGGATGCTGCGGGTGCTGGATCGTTTATAGCCTTTTCTCACAGCGGCTGCAATAATTACATTTATTAATTCGATGGTAGATTGTAATCCAGAATGGATTGTGTGTTTATGAAACACATGTAACTGAAATTAGTTCTGAGGAAGAATAATTTGCTTTTTGGGTTAAAGAACTTCTTTATATGAAATTTGGTTTGACAATTAGAGATTGAGGTTAGACTGTACACAAACTGAAATCTGCACGTGATGCTGATGTTGTTAACATTAACAATTTGAGAACAAAGTATTACAATAATAATAATTTGCACGCTTTGATGTGATATGAGCCAAGCGATCGTTAGATTTAATCAGCATTGATACAGTAGCGCGATGTATTGTAATGTTGTTTTCCTCAGTTGGTCAGAACAAATGTGGCAGACTTGTTACTTGCTTGTTCAGATGACAATAGCCAATGAAAAATCTTATTTGGGTCATATATTCCAAGACACACACAAAAATGCATACATATATAGCAGATGGAAACTTACTTCTCCTGACTTTCTCCTGATTTGATGCGGATCCTCCACACACTGAGCTCCACGTCCTGATCGGAAGTGTTCCAGCTCATGATGTTCCTGACGCGCCTCATCCAGTTGGACCAGACCAGCTCACCCTTCCAGACCAGCCGCACGGAGCTGAGCTGGCCCAGATCGGACGCCACCGCCAGCAGAGACGAGAAGGACTTCAGACCCGTGCTCTCCTGATGCCTGCAGACCAACAACGCTTTTATGATGATTCACTTCACACACACACACAAAAATAACTTATCGTATTTCCAGATGAACACTTACTGGACGGCTCTACTGTTATAAAGATCTCAGCAAATAAAAAAAAGAGATCTGATCATACAAATATCAGCTGAAAATAAAATATCTGCTGAAACAGGAATATAATTTTAACATTCATATACCAAAATATATTTATGTATGTATTTCAGGGGCAAAAATGCAAACATTTCAATATTACACTATTCTACATTTAGCCTAAATGCAATTGTGGATGGAATAGCCTACTAGAGACCGAAACTAGATTTATCATTATTTAATACTTTTTTAATTTTTTGTGATATTGTAATACAGTTTTGTTGTTGTTGGTTTTGGAACACTGTAATAACAACATGTAAAGCTTTTCTAATGTATTTTCTTGGACTGAAATGTATAGGATAAAATATATTTTTAAATGCTTAAAAAATATAATAAACAAATTCTAAAACATATTTTAGCAAATACATTTTAAATTTTAGAAGGTAAAATATATTTTTTAATTCTTTACATTTTTTCTTCAACACTATACAAAAAATGGCCAAATAATTATTAATGTACGTATATATTGAAACACATTTTAGCAAACATGTTTTGAAAAATATAAACAAATATGAACAAAATTCCATCATAATTTACAAATAAACTTTGTGCAATGATTTCAATTTTATGAAATATCATGTGGTGTGACCATCATAAACTATCATTTTGGGACTTTCATGTTCTAAAAAAACACTCAAAGATAGGACTTTGCATCATATACCAGTTTTACAACTTTTTTTCATATTTGGGAAAAAAAAAAAAAAACTTTTTAACGGCTGGTATGTAGTTACCACATTTTGATATATTTATTTTTATTATAAATTTGATTGTGACCCTTCTGTGGGAAGCTAGCTTATTTTAGGAGTTTAGGAGGCCAATTCTGTGCTTGTAAATTTTGACTGAATTTGAAATATCGTGTGGTGCGACCACTGCAGAACGTTTTCCATTACAGATAAATGTCCCAGATTGGCAGCTTTTGTGCTTTTATATTCAATTGGTGGTTTATATGAATGAAAAACTTTCATCTGAAATAGATTTCTATGCAATTTGGGTCACTTCAGACAGTTTATGTTTTGTACATCTTTGCACAATATGAGAAGAAAATGCAAAAAACTTAATTTAGAGCCTATCATTTTAGTTAGGTAATTATCATTTATTATTCATTTGTTATTTATTTATGAATAACTATTTTAATCTGTTATAGCAGATTCCACAGTCAAGCAAAGTAAAATAAATAATCGCCATCTGCAACATGTTCATTCTGACCCTGCATTCAAGCACAAACTCCAGATTTCATTTACTACTGTAAGAAAGATGTTCATGCTGTGATCTCAGAATCTGAGCCAGCAACCTCCCGCTACTCTAAACTGAGCCTTCGCAAAGACCCGCCCTCCTTAGTTACTGTTGCTACGTCAGACCATGGCACTTTTATGCCACACATCATGCTCTCATGCATTGAAAAACACATCACGGAGCAAACGCGCCAACATACGAGACAGAACTGGTTACTTTTGGTATGAAACAAAGTCTACAAATATTGTTTTGTGGCTCTTTAATGTGTCCTGTCAGATCACTGTAGCACCTCAATTCAAGCGGCACATGAAACGATCATCTCTTCATCTTTACTAGTTATAGCACAAAATAAACATGAACGAACATCAGAAGGTATCTTGTTTCACCCGTGAAAAGATGTCAAAACGCACATTTTTCAAGTTCAAGTCCACCAACTTTACAAAGTCTTACTTCGACTTTAATCTACCCTCCTGTTTGTTTGTTTTTGTCGGACAAAGCGGCATATTTGCCGTTATGATTGGTCAGACGGCCTGATAATCAAACTCCCAGCGAAGGGTCAATCGACTCTACGCACGATCACTTCCGCGTTTGGTCTCAGGCCGCTCAGTTTCATCCGGTGCAGCACCGGAAGCCGTTTTCGCTATTGGCGATAACTGTGTGAAAACGCCGCAGGAGAGGATGACATACGTCACTCGCTGTTTACAAGAGCTTCCCTGGATAACTGTGAATGACGTTAATCGTATCGCGAGGCAATCAGCTCAACAGTAAGAAAGAGAAGGGCTTCAAATGAAATATTTTGAGTTACATCGACAATTTTGAGGTTGAGTATTCTCATGCTATACTATTATACGAATATGGATTCTGGCCATCTCCGTTTCTCACAGTTTATATGTCTTTGCATTATTTGTATTTATTTATTTATTTATTTATTTATCTATCTATCTAGTTACATTTTATGTACATTGTTTGCGTCTTATGTGATTTTTTTTTAATTAATATATATTTTGGATTTTACTTTATGAACGTTACTATCTATAAGTAATATCTCAGTTTCTAGTAAGGATCAGGTGACAGGATCTGCGTGAGGGCGACATGTTTCGGGTCGATGAGGAAGTCAGAGAAGCCGCACAGTTTGGGAGCAGGAGGACACAATCAAGACTTTAGCTAAGCAAAGTTAACGTTTTAAATAGAGATGCACCGATCGACCTGTGTTGTGTCAGATGTTGCTTGTGCAGCCTGCGTTGCCACAGCAGAACTGTTTTGTGTCTCCGAGCAACACAACGGTGCTTCGTTACTGAATAAATCCAGGCTTTTTAACGAGTCAGTGATTCAGTAATCCATTCATAACGGCAGTTGCTTGCCTCGTTTCTGAATGAATCAGCCGTTTGAACGAATCTGTTGAACTCACTTATTCAAACAGCCACTTGCTGCCACCTACTGGTTAGGTTTMAAAAAAAACCAAACAAAAACAAAAAAAACCCCAGAAGACAAATAATCATTTAATATTGTATTTACACAACATCACTGTACAGGAAATGTTTAACACTGTATCAAAGTTCTTCATATTTACATATTTACATTTCTGCATTATAAATGTTCAGTTATATTTATATGTTTACTTTACTGCAGTGCAAAAGTTCAACGTTATTTATATTTACGTTTACAGTACTGTATTGAAACTGTTCAATGTTTATTGTATTTAAAAGTTTACATTCAGTGCAGGCAACACTGTATAAAATATACATGTTTATATTGTTTATTACGAGAATAAATCTAATCATCAATCTCCAACAAATGTTCTCTTGTCTTTAATCCTTTGCCCAAACTTTCACTAATGGGCCATTCTGGTAATTACTATAATGTATAACTATATAATACTATATTGTAATACTTCAATTATAAATCGCTGTCAAATGAATCTTATGAAAGAGTTTTGCCGCTAGTACACTTCGCTATAGAATGCGCTATGCGGAAGTAAATGGGCTGACCGAGATTCTACCGGAAATACATCAGCAGCGTTCGTGCATAGAGTCTATTGAGCAGCAAACGTTGGGCAAAATTCAGAAATAAATGGGGCTGAAGAAATGCCTGCAGTTAATGCCATGTGCTGCACTTTTCACATGTGTCTGTTTAAATCGATTTTTAAACATATAAGGCCTTTACGTCATTTGGAGCGACCACTCGTCATGTGGTGCAACCAATAACAGGAATTAAAAAATATTTTACTAAAAAAAAAAAAAATTGAAATATGAGTTATAGTATGTTGAAGTGAATGGTATTTTTAATTTTTTTTTTATCAGTTTTATGCAATTTACAGGAAAAATAAGTCTGCTAACTACATTTAAGAAGGCAGCTCTGAAACTATAAAACAAAAATATGAGATTATTATTTACATAAACTCAAAATAAATGCAAATACCTTGTTTCTAAACACTTTTTACTAAGAAATAAAAAAAAAAAAAAAAAAAAAGTTAAGTGTTAAGGAAATTAATTAATTATAATGTAAATCACGGTTGCACCACATGATATTTTTTATGGCTATAGCCATAAAATATAGATCAAAGAACACTAAAATCACTTAATTTAAAATTTTAATATGAATTTATGTGTGCACAACATTCTGAATGTTTAACAATTCTTAACAATTACAAGAGATTTTTTTTTGTATTTTAAAATCGGTCTGTCAAAAATCCTTATACGTCAATAATGACCCATATATATATATATATATATATATATTTGAAAATTTTTTGCTGTACGAGTTTTCTCGTTGAATGAGCAGTAATCTGATAGTTAGTTGATGTACGGCCGTGTATGCTGTGACTCACAGGATTATGGGTAGTTCTGGGCTCTCTCCTCCGGTCCCGTTGAGCGTGACGGACAGCGAGGCTTCGACGGGCTCGATCAGGTTCTTCAGCAGGACTTTGATCTGGTAGTGAAACACTGTGGAGAGAGTGAGGAGGCGTGTGTGTATGTGGTGCTATATAAACAGAAACAGGAAACAGCTTCGTTCACACACACTGACCTCTATAGGGCGCCTGCGGGCCGGTTCTGAGGTACAGGCCTTTAGCGTTCCTCCCCGCACGCTCGCGACGCACGTCGAAGCCCAGCGTGTTGCAGCGCATCTGTTTGCAGTCCAGACACAGGCCTTTGGTAAAAGTGCTGTCGTCACGGCAGCGGTAGCCTATTATGGGCTGGCTGGCGTTGACGAGGGAGTCGGTGAAGAGTTTGACGGCGCGCTCGTGGGCGCATTTTATGGTTTTGGGAACACCTATAAAACACAGCGTCTGTGTGTAAATGACTGTGTTCACTGCGCTGTAAAATAGCAGATGAAGCGCTGCTGGATTTAGCACGTCTGTCCTATTTTTAATCGTTGGGTGTATGTAAATATGCTCTAGGTGGACACATTTCAGATGAGTTTGTTGTTTCACACAAGTCTGCAATGTTTTTCTAAGAGTGGAGAGTGGAGGAGACAGTGTCTCCTCAAAATATTGGGTAAGAAACTAATTTGTGGTAAAGAAATAAAACAATGCCAATATTACAAAATATAACATGAATAACATGAGGCGTATACAGCGAGGTCCATATATATTTGGACACTGACAGTGGATCACTGATTTTTATTATTTTAGCGGTTGACCAAAACATATCTAAGTTAAAGTTACATAATGAATATTGGCTTAAAGTGCACACTTTATGAGGGTATTCTCATCAAAATTGGAAGAAAGGTTAAGGAATTACAGCTCTTTAACATGTACCTCCCCCCCTTTTCATAAGTAATTGGACAGTTGAATCAAAAGTTGTTTCTTGGACAGTTGTAGGCTATTCCTTCATTTTCTACATCAGTTAAGCAGGTGAAGGGTCTGGAGTTGATTCTAAGTGTGTCATTTGTATTTGGAAGCTGTTGATCTGAACCCACAACATGCGGTCGAAGGAGCTCTGGATGCAGGCAAAACAAACAATTGTTAGGCTTCGAAAAACAGAGGAAATCCATCAGAGAGATAGCTGGAACATTAGGAGTGGCCACATCAACAGTTTGGTACATTCTGAGAAAAAAAAAAAAAGAACACACTGCTGAGCTCAGCAACATTAAAAGGCCTGGATGTTTACACAGGATATCAGTATTGGATGATCCTCTCCACCCTAGGCGGCGTTTCACTTTTATGCGTAGGGGGGCACACACTGGCAGACCAGCCAGCAGCAGAATTTATATATATATATATGTTCTATATTCATATATTTATGTAACAATTTATGTAACATATTCTACATGAAAATACATTTAGAATTAACGATGACTGCTGTACAAAGAGTAAAAACTACAATAAAAAATAAAAATGTACATTAGGCTACCTAATGCAGAGAATAGCCTTGCTGCCATAGTCGGTGTAACACCGGTTACGTCACTTGCCCACCGCGGCACCGACCACCACCGTCGTTTTGATTTGTTTATAGTAATAAAATATTATTTAGTTCAGTTGGAGAACAAACACTACAAATAAAACTGAACGCAGCTGCTCAATGCAGAGTGCCGAACCACAGTCGCATCGCAGATCAGACTTTATTTATCAGCAAATCGACGAGCTGACCGACAAGAAGAGTGAGTCAGACGAGACAAGACGATGGTGGAAGTTTGGCAATGTTTTTTTTTCAATTTTGAAAAGTCTGTTGACTTTTGCCGTTTATTTATGGTGGTTTTCGAAGTTTTTTTGAACATTCGTTTTTTATTTATTTGGTTCTAGTGTTTGCTGATTTTTACTTTGTGTAATTCTGTCTTATTCATTTTGCTAATAAACATTCTTCGTTTCTTATATTTATTTGGGTCCACGGTGTTTACCGATTTTGAGCTTTAATATAGGCTATTTAAAATTTATGTAGGCCTAGCCTAAATTATATTATATTTGTAACGGGACTCTTCATAGGGCGTGATAGATCCAGGTGCGAGCTTTATTAAACACAACGTAGTCAAGGCAGGCAGGGTCGATCTCCAAACAAACAGTAATGCGTACGGCAAGACAAAAGCGTGATCCAAAATAAGCAGGAAGAAGGTCAAAATGCAAGCGAGCAGTCCAAAGTAACAAATGAACAAGGCTATGAAACTAGGCAAAAACTACGACTATGAACCAAAACTGTGGAAATAACAAAAACAAGGCAATGAAAACAGGGAAAGCGCTTAGTAGAGTCCGCACAGGCAAAACAATACTTCACGAGGGTCTGTTTGGTATGGCCCTCTTTATATGGCCACCAAACAGGAAGTAACCAGAGAAGCAGCAGAGGGAGCGGTAACAGTCAGTCAATGGGTGAGGGCTCCCTCTGCTGGCGTGGCGTTACTATATTAAGCATATAGCATGGTGTAAGCTATTTTTATTCATTTTGTTAATAAAAGTTCCATGATTAATTTATAGGCTAAGTGAGTTTAACGTTGTGTTTTGTTGTTGCTTGAATGAGATTCAAGCAATTGACGCCGAATTGCCACTAATTTAAAAGTGAAAGTAAAAATGTGCTCTGCGCATTAACAAGCTATTTAAAACCGAAGGAAAGCGAGTGAAACGAGGGAAATTTAAGATCTGTGCCATTGAAGTTTGGAGCCAATTTCCTACTTTCATCATAACTGAGAAACTTGTTTCTGATGTAGCCAAACAGTAAACTTGCAAAAGCGGGAAAATAACCGAAAGCGAGTCCTCTCTATCAAAACAAGTTGAGAATCATGAGTCACGACTCACGAGGATACGAAGCTTAAATTGAAATTCATTTACCCAAAATGTACTTATTCTATCCACTAAAATAATAAGATAATATAAATAAAATAAAAAAAAAGAAATAATAATAAAATTGCTCATACAAAATCATGATTGGCTTTCGTCTGGGGGCTGTGCCCCCCTCAGCCCCTCCTAAACTCCGCCTATTCTCTCCACGGTAAACAAAAACCCTTTCACAACATCCAGCCAAATGAAGAACACTCTTCTCTACAATCAAGAGAAGACTTCACAAGAGCAAATACAGAGGGTTCACCACAAGGTGCAAACTAGGCCAGATTAGACTTTGCCAAAAAACATCTAAAAGAGCCAGACTACTTCTGGAAAAGCATTCTTTGGACGGCTAACATTAAGATCGACCTGTACCAGAATGACGGGAAGAAAAAAGTCTGGAGAAGGCTTGAAACAGCTCATGATCCAAAGCATACAACATCACGTGAAACACGGTGGAGCGGTGTGATGCATGAGCGTGAACGGCTTCCAGTGGCACTGGGTTATTGGTGTTTATTGTGACAGAAGACAGAAGCAGACAGATGAATTTTGAAGTGTTTAGGGATGTACTCTCTCTGCCCAGATTCACTCAAATGCAGCAAAGTTGATGGGTGGCACTTCACAGTACAAATGGATGATGACCTAAAACATACAGCGAAAGCAACCCAGGAGTTTTTGAAGGTGAAAAAGTGAAATATTCTAAAATGGCCAAGTCGATCTCCTGATTTCAACCCGGTTGAGCGTGCATTTCACTCGCTGAAGACAAAACTAAAAGCATAAAGACCCACAAACAAACAACACCTGAAGTCACAGCAGGTGACAAAGGAGGAAAGCCGGTCTCTGGTGATGTCCATGACTTCCAGACATAAGGCAGTTATTGCCTGCAAAAGATTCTCAACAAAATATTTAAAATTTTATTTATGATTATATTTATTTGTCCAATCACATATGAGCCCCTGAAAATAGGGGGACTGTGTATAAAAATGGTTGTAATTCCTAAGCATTTTATGTTATATTTTTGTTCAGAATTTTAAAAGAATAGTAAGTAAGTATTTAACCATGAAAATGCAACTGTGACATGAATTTACTAAGGCTGTCAAATGATTAATCGCGATTAATCGCATACAAAATAAAGGTTTGAGTTTGCCTAATGTATGTGTGTGTGTACTGTGTCTAATTATGATGTATATATAAGAACAAACACATTCATGCATATATTTAAGAAATATTTACGAGTATATGTACTTATTATATTTTTTATATAATTTCTATTATATATAAATAAAACTATTTTGCACATAAATAACATACTTCTCTTAAATATACACATTAATTTGTGTATATTCATATATAAATAATAATTACACACACCAAACACACATATATTAGGCAAACGTATTAGTTTTTGTTGTTTTCAAGTATGTCTATATATTTTTTTGTAAATTTTTATTTTAGTTTTAGTTATTGCAGTACCAAATGAAACAGAACTTTTGCCTTGGAAACTAGCTTAAGTAAAATAAATGTTTAAATAAAATGTATATATAATATTACATTTAAGTAATTTTTTATGGTTTTAGTTTTAGTTCTGGCATGAAACTCCGATAGGTCTAACTCAATCTGACCTAATGACATCATTATCACGGGGCACAGCTGATTGGTTGTCTCCTGTATCATTAGCCAACTGCTCAACATTTAAATATATGACCAGTGCTAGCTGTAGCAGTTTGCAGCATGCTTCAGAAACCCTCCACCTTCCCCAGCTCCACTTGTATAGATCTGCTACGAGGTGATTCATGTATGCTATGGAGGTTATTCATAAATGTTCTATGTGCGGCAGCAGTATTTCTTACATGCTCACAGCAGCATGTTGTGGATGTATTGGCAGTAGCTTGCCGATAAATCATATCAAATTGAGCCCTATCTTTGTCCACACGAATCTGTGCGTGGGGTTCGGTCGTACCTTGCAGGCCGTACTGGAAGACGTTGCTGTAAATGTCGATCATCTTGCAGCCTGGCTGAAAGGATCCTCCGTTGGGGTAGAAGTCCACGTGAGCGACGCTCTGCTTTATTCCCACTCCCGGCATGATGCTGGAGCCGGTGAAGGTGTGGATGGCGTCCACGAACTGAGCGTCGTCCGGAGACAGTCTGTCAAACGCCGGCAGACCCTCGAAGTGTGGCGCGGCCGGATCCAGACCTGTGGCACACAGTACACGCTTCGTGACGCTACGCCGGCCGTTTACTGGATGAAACAGCATGTGTGCTTTCGTCCAGACTCTCTGAAAGCTGGTGGAGAACGCAGGCGTCTTTCCAAAGAAAACATTTACTCTGAATAAAGTTTCAGACTGAATCAGTGTTCTGATCAGCGGTCAGAAAAACAGCGTCTTTCTCCACCGACGCTCATTCAGCAGTGTGTTCTGATGAAATGTGTGTGTTTGTTGCGCTGATGTTTATGTTTGATAGTGAGTCACTGAGACGAAGCTCAAGCTCTGTTTGATCACGTGTTTATCTTCATCTCACCAGTTATGCGGCCCACTTTCCTCAGCCCTCTGAAATGACTTCCTGCGAATCCGGCCACATGTGCTCCCAGACTGTAGCCGATCAGATGGACATCATCCATGGAGAGCTGCGCCACTTCCTGTCAAGAGAGGAAGTGCCGTCAGGACTCGCTTCGCTCTTAGATACCGACGCGCATACAGTACGGACTCTTTTCACAGATTTTGGGTGGTATACCGGTTCATACAAAATACTTATTTTTCTTATGATATGAATTTTTAAAATACCACAATACCGGTGTCATTCAAATAACGTTCGGAGCACAACACCGTTTGAAAGTGGGCTCTTTTCACTGTTGCGCCTTGGTAAGGGAACAGCTGTTACAAAGCGTGAAAGTTCTAGTAGAAGGTGATGACATAGAGGAACTCGTCCACATTATCCACACTGACCGCCACAGAGATCCACCACCCCCTGCGTCTCACACGAGCGTGACTTCAGCACTGTATTAAGCAACTTTTGGAACTGTTTAACAGCTTTTTTCCCATAGAATGTACATACTGACAAACCTTTTTTTTTTTTAAGATTTACTTTTGGCTTTTTTGCCTTTATTACGATAGGGCAGATCATAGCTGACAGGAAGTGAAGTGGGGGAGCGAGAAGGGGGCGGGATCAGGAAAGGTCCTCGAGCCGGGATTCGAACTCGGGGCGCCTGAAGCGCAATGGTGCCGTATGTTGGCGTGCTGCCCACAAGGCTATCGTATCCTGACATGATATCCTCGCAAAACATTTTGCAGTGTTTACATTAGAGCTGCATGATTAATCCTTAAAATATGGAGATCTCCATTCTAACACCCACGTGATCTTATTCCTGAATGCCAATGATTTATCTGTGTATTAGGACTGTTTCACATCACGAGTGTCAGTGGAGCGTGAGAAGCTGCCCATGTTAATGAATCAGAGGGTCGGGGTAAATGTGAACGCAGAAAGAACAACACAAACAGTCTTTTCAACCACATTATAATCATTATTTCTGTGTTACAGACATTTAAATAATAGAAGTACTGGGATAAAAGTTTATAGTTTGG